>PVKP010015576.1:0-50098 GCA_004027715.1 Plecturocebus donacophilus | reverse complement strand
TTTTTGAGACAGAGTCTTATTCCATCGCCCAAGCTGGAGTGCAGTGGCTCGATCTTGGCCCACTGTAACCTCCGCCTTCTGGGCTCAAGTGATTCTCCTGCCTCAGCCTCCCAAGTAGCTGGGATTGCAGGTGTACACCACCACACCTGGCTAATTTTTGCATTTTTAGTTGAGACGGGGCTTTACCATGTTGGCCAGGCTGGTCTCGAACTCCTGGTCTCAAGTGATCTGCCTACCTCAGCCTCCCAAAGTGCTGGATTACAGGCGTGAGCCACTGTGCACAGCCTTGCATGCACTTTGGATACAGTTAACTGGAAATTCTTCCTAAGATAAACTTGGACTAGGATGATTTATGTACCTCTTCCTAGCTCTGGGACCTTGGGCACATCTCAGAGTTCTCGTCTCTAGAATGAGCGTAGAATCATATCCACCTAACAGAACTGGTGAGAGGGTAGCATCAGCCCAGACTTATCCAAGTAGAGTTGAACACAGAGGCCAGGACATGGTAAATGCTCAGTTAATGTCTGCCCTTGTTGTTATGATTTATGCATGTCATTTATTTTTTAAATGGCTTTATTGAGATATAATTCACACACCATGAGATTCACCCCATTTAAATTGAACCCCATAGTTTTAGCATAATCACAGGGTTATGCAACCATCAAAACAATCTAATTTTAGAACATTTGTATCTCTCTCCAAAAGAAACTCCAGTGCCCATTAGCAGCGCCTCCCTGTTCTCCCTCTCCAGCCCCTCCCCTCCCTGGCCTCAGGCATCCACTGGTGTACTTTCTGTTCCTGTGGATTTGTCCACCTGAGTATTTCATGCAAATGGAATCATCACGTGTGTGGCCTCTGCAGTGGCCTCTTTCACTCACCAGGATGCTTTCAAGGTAACTAGTCTTTTTTTTTTTTTTTTTTGAGATGGAGTCTTGCTCTGTTACCCAGGCTGGAATGCAGTAACACGATCTGGGCCCACTGCAACCTCCACCTCCCAGGTTCAAGGATTCTCCTGCCTCAGCCTCCTGAGTAGCTGGGATTACAGGTGCGTGCCACCACACGTGGCTAAATTTTTTTTGGGATTTTTAGTAGAGATGGGGTTTCACTGTGTTGGCCAGGCTGATGATCTCAAACTCCTGATCTCAAGTGATCTGCCCACCTCGGCCTCCCAAAGTGCTGGGATTACAGATGTGAGCCACCATGTCCATCCATAACTCATCTTTAATAGTGGTTTAGGTGCACATGTTTAGCTGTAATTTCTAATTATTATTTATCATCAGATCAGTGTATTTTGGGGGTTAAGTGATCAAAGGGAGACAGACAAAACAAGAAGACAAAACATACAACAGAATGATTTTTTTCTACATGTTTTCTTTTTTCTTTTTTTTGAGGTGGAGTCTCCCTCTGTTGTCCAGGCTGGAGTGCAGTGGCACGATCTCAGCTCACTGCAACTTACACCTCCCGGGTTCAAGTGATTCTCCTTTCTCAGCCCTCCGAGTAGCTGGGATTACAGGCGTGCACCACCACGCCCAGCTACTTTTTGTATTTTTGGTAGAGATGGGGTTTCGCCATGTTGGCCAGGCTGCTCTTGAACTCCCGACATCAGGTGATCCACCCGCCTCAGCCTCCCAAAGTGCTGGGATTACAGGCGGGAGCCACTGCGCACGGCCTGAACTACGTGTTTTCTGGGCAGACAGTTCAAATTGTGGGTCTCCCCCTCTCAAGGTCAGTGACCATGTTGGCCAGGCTGGTCTCAAACTCCTGAAGGTCAATGAGCTTGAGTAACTTACATTCCTTCTGAGCCTCAGTTTGTTCTTCTTTGAAATGGGAATTATATGTCCCTCATAGGGTCATGGAAGGGACTAAAGAAGATGATGTGTGCCTGGGACACGGTACTCAGTCAGGGAATGACTCAGTAACGATATTTATGAGATCTCTCAGCCATCCAGATGGGATCATCTTGTAGGCTGAAAAACTTTCTTACATGACTAATATATATACATTGTATATTAGAGAAAAATTGGAAAATACAGATGAATCAAAAGGAAGACAGTCTTTAATCCTGGTATCAAGATGAGAAATAATTATTATTTCGGGGAAAAGAACTCTAGGATATTTAAATTACTTAAATACATCTGTATATTTTTATGTCTTTTCCACAAGATAGAGTTGTGCTCTCTTAGTAGCAAGCTGTTTTTAGACGTTATATGTGGAATGTATTTCTATGCAAATACACAACTGTCACTATTAAAGGCAATATACATAAAAATTCTTTTTCTTTCTCTTGCGCTCTGAAGGCAGTATACTTAAAAAATTGGCTAGATATACCAAAAAGTGTTCGACTAATCTGTGTTTGTTTGTTTGTTTGTTTTGGGAGACAAAATCTCGCTCTGTTGCCTAGGCTGGAGTGCAGCGGCATGATCTCGGCTCACTGCAACCTCCACCTCCCATGCTCAAGTGATTCTCCTGCCTCAGCCTCCTGAGTAGCTGAGACTACAGTCGCCCACCACCACCCATGGCTTATCTTTGTATTTTTAGTGGAGATGGGGTTTCACCATGTTGGCCAGGTCTCGAACTCCTGACCTCAAGTGATCTGCCCGCCTCAGCCTCCCAAAGTGCTGGGATTATAGGCATGAGCCACTGTGCCCAGCCCCAATCTGCTTTTGATGGTCAATTAGGGTCAGTCAAATTTTAAGCTATTTAAAGAATGCAAAGTTGAACACATTTATATATTCATATTGTTGTACCTGTTGTGTCTATTATTTTTAGGATACATTCCTGCCAAGTGGAATTACAATCATTTAAACATCTTTATTTTTCTTTGTTCTTCCCAGACTTCCTTTAGTCAGGGAGGAATAATACAGTTTTTGTTTATAGTAAACTTTTTATCATGACATAGTGCACACCCAGAACAGTACATCACTCATGAGCATGCAGTTTGAGGTTTCCGAGAACACAACTGTGTAAACTGTGCTCAGATCTAGAAATGGAACATTCCTAGTACCCAGACCTCCCCTTTGCTCTCCATCCAACTTACTCCTCATCTCATCCTCCAAACGTCATTTACAATGTTCATGTCATCCACAGGGCTTCCCTTAAGACGGCCACTATCTTGACCTCTAACATTGTAGTTAAGTTTTGCCTGTTTTTGAACTTTATGCAGATAGAATCATTATGTACGCGTTCCTGTCTGGCTGCTTTTTGTTTTGTTTTGTTTTGAGATGGAGTCTCACTCTGTCTCCAGCCTGAGTGCAGTTGTGCAATCTCGGCTCACTACAACCTCTACCTCCCGGGTTCAAGTGATTCTTCTGCCTCGGCCTCCCCGAGTAGCTGGGACTACAGGCATCTGCTACCAGCCCAGCTAATTTTTGTGTTTTCAGTAAAGATGGGGTTTCACCATGTCAGCCAGGCTGGTCCACATTTCTTAACTTCGTGATCCACCTGCCTTGGCCTCCCAAAGTGCTGGAATTACAGGCATGAGCCACCGGACCCAGCCTCTGTCTGGCTGCTTTTGTCTGTGAGTATATTGTTCATTTTCGTTGCTGTGTGCTCCTAACGTTGCTTGATACTACACATTAGCACTCTACTCTGCCATTGTTGGGCATGTGGGTAGTTTCCAGTTTAAGGCGATTTCAACAGCACTGCCATGACATCTTTGTACACATGCTTGGGTGAACAGAAGTATGCATTTTTTGTGTATATACCTGGGAGTGGAATTGCTAGGCGATGAAGTATACCAGTGTCCTTACTGACATACCTATGATATAAATGGCCATATTTTCCTGCAGAAAGGTAGAACTTGCACTTTGATGATTCACCTAACGATTCTGAGTGTCAGTGGCTACATCTATAACGGGGATACAGCCCCTCCCTGAGTGCTGAGGGGAAGAGATGAGCTCATCATTGGAGCCATGCCCTCAGGAAGTGGGGAGCCCTGAGCCTAGGTTGGCAGCCTTAATGAGCTGCTGGAGATGCTGGAGAATTCTGAGCTGTAGATTCTTGAGGAGCCTGAGGCCAAAAAACAATGAGCAGGAAGTGAGGTGACCAGTTGGCCCCAGAAATTAGCTGCCTCTGTAACAGGAGGAAAACAGTGCTTAGGGGTAGGGAATGCTGGGAAGATTGAGGTCACAGCTCTCCAGTCCAGCTAGTGTTTTGGGAAGGTTTATGTGAACTATATATGGTCCCTAGGAACCAGACCTAAAGGCCTTGAGCGCCAAGGTACTTTGGGCAGACAGGTGATGTTACTTCCTGGTGAAGGCTGGCTTTGGGGTCAGACAGACATAGAGTTCAGTCCCTGTGTATATTGTGGATCTTCTGTGCTCTCTGAGCTGCAGTTTTCAAATTACAAAACTGAGATAATAGCCAGGTGCAGTGGCTCAGGCCTGTAATCCCAGCACTTTGGGAGTCCAAAGCAGGTGGATTACTCAAGGGTCAGGAGTTTGAGACCAGCCTGGCCAGTATGGCGAAACCCTGTCTCTACTAAACATACAAAAATGAGCTGGGCACGGTGGCACATGCCTGTAATCCCAGCTACTCGGGATGCTGAGGTGTAAGAATCGCTGGAACCACAGAGGCGGAGGTTGCAGTGAGCCGAGATTGTACCACTGCATTCCAGCCTGGGTGACAGAGTATGACTCTATCTCAAAAAATAACAACAAAAACCTGAGATAATATTCACTCACTTATTGAGTTGTTTTGATAATGAAGTGAGAAACGCAGATCATTGTTTAGTATTGTGCATTTTTTAGAGACAGGGTCTTGCTCTGTCACCCAGATTAGAGTCCTTCCATTTCTTTGTTCCACCAGATTCTCCGTACATTTCTCACTGTATGTCTCCCAGATCACGTCCAACACCAGCCTGAACCCTTCTTTCCTCTCCCTACTCAATCTGTCTCTGAGTCTGTGACTATAGAAAGCCCCTTTCTCAACTAGGAAAAAACCCATCTTCTGGAGTGGAGGAGGAAGGGTCAGATTATTAGCAGATGCAAATTTCTCTAGGCCTGGCGTGGTGGCTCAGACCTGTAATCTCAGCACCTTGGGAGGCCGAGGCAGGCAGATCTCTTGAGTCCAGGAGTTTGAGACCAGCGTGGGCAACAAGGTGAAACCCTGTCTCTCTTAAAAAAAAAAAAAAAAAAAAAAATTAGCCAGGCATGGTGATGCACGCCTATAGTTGCAGCCACCCAGGAGGCCAAGGTGGGAAGATCGCTGGAGCCCAGAAGGTGGGAGCTGCAGCTGCAGTGAGCTGAGATGCCAAGGTCGTGCCAGTGTACTCCAGCCTGGATGACAGAAGTGAAACCCTGCCTCAGAAAAAAAAAAAAAAGTTTCTCTTTAGTGGACTAGGGAAGGTCAGAGGGTGGGAGAATGGCCTGGTTCGTGACTGCCCTGTCTCAGGAGCTTTTAGTAATAGCTGTGTTATCGTTACTAAGGCAGTTGGAACTGATCACCGCAGAGCTGCGTTTCTGGGAAGAACGGGAAATCCCTCCTCTGCTGCTTCACCCAGCGCTCGCTTTTGCCATGGTGGGAGATGCTTGGAGAAGAAGTGCAGCAGCCGCTGGGGATGTTCAGAAGAATATCTGCAGCCTCTCCCACAGTCAGCGATGTGTTTTTCCATCTCATTTTTCTCTCTTTCCCCCACTTCTCAGTCTCATCGGATCAGATTGAGCAGCTCCATCGGAGATTCAAGCAGCTGAGCGGAGATCAGCCTACCATTCGGTAAGATCGGCAGCGGGTTTGGGTGCTGGGTGGGTTCCTGCCCTCTCGGATTTCTTGTTCTGTTTCTTTCCTTGAATGCTGAGTGGCTCTCAAGAGCCCCTGGGTTGCCCCATTTCCTGCAGCAAAACTGTAGTTGTTTTAAGAAGTTCCCAAACGGTGAGGAAAGAACCACTCCTGTTTCTATGAGGATCACACAACTATAAATTATAACTAGCGTGGAAGTGAGGAAGGGCTCTTCAGCCACCCCCTGCCCTACCCTGCCTTCCTCAGATGGAATGTGCTTGGAATCTCATACACATATGGAGGACCTGTTAGATTCCAGGATCCTGCCAACTGCCAGGAACACAAAGGTGAATCAGTTGTGGTGTAGCCCCACTTAGGGGCTCGAGCAGTCATCAGGAACCCCGACTCCCCTTCTTCAGGGTTAGTTCCAGCCTCAGGTAAGATGGGGGTGGATGCTTCAAATTTCTGTGAAGGAAAATCAACGCTGAATAGCTGGGATTACAAGCAGGTGCTACTTGAATTACTTGCAACTAGGTCAGTGAGAGGTCCTTGTCAGCGAGTTGGTCATCACACAGAGTTCATGAGGAAGCTTCAAGTTGAACAAATTTCTACCATAAAGTTCTAACAGATGTAGTTTCCTAAATAAGCATTCAGGATCTCATGGTTACAGTTTGTTGGAACTTTGAAACAAACCTTTTAATACTCCAGGAAAACTTCCTTCTTAGTAAACAGACTTAAATTTCTCCTCGATTTTATGGAAACTGGCATGTAAATACCCATTTTCTCTTGTGTGGCTAAACACAGGCTTATTGTTAATCTAGGTGTTTTTTTTTTTTTTTTTTTGAGATGGAGTCTTGCTCTGTCGCTAGGCTGGAGTGCAGTGGCACAATCTTGGCTCACTGCAACTTCTGCCTCCTGGGTTCAAGTGATTCTCCTGCCTCAGCTCCTGAGTAGCTGGGACTACAGGTGCATGCCACCATGCCCAGCTAATTTCTTTTGGGATTTTTAGTAGAGAAGGGGTTTCACCATGTTGGCCAGGATGGTCTTGATCTCTTGACCTTGCGATTCGCCCGCCTCGACCTCTCAAAGTGCTGGGATTACAGGCGTGAGCCACAGCCCCCGGCCTATATTGTATTCTTAAATCCATTTCCAGAGCTCAGATTCTGACGGTCTCATGGTTCTTATGGCCTCTGGTCTCAGTTTGATTGCATCCAGGGCTGACTTAAAGGCCTGTAATTAGAATTTATACCTGTAATTCTACATATCTTGCCCACCTAGCCCAGTGGAGGAGAGAGACCCTGAGCCTAGCGGAAGAGTCACCTGTCTTCTCATTGGCTCAGATGGGGTCACGTGCCTGAGTCTGAGCCAATCGTCCTGGCCAAAGACCAGGCATACAAATGTTTCCCCCACAGCTGTAAGGGCCTGGGGCCTGGTCTCAGTTTCCTCCAAGGGCAGGGATGGAGGGTGGGTGGTTTCACTAGGGCAAGGTGAATCCTCCTGGGGCCATAGGCTGAGGAGTTTGTAGGGTAACATAAGTCGGCCGGGCACTGAGGTCTAAAGGGGAGGTAGCACATGTGGATGCTGGATGTTGGAAAACAGTGTCAAGGGGATGCTTTGCTTATTTCTTCAGAGGTTCATGAGCAGCCTGGGCAATGTAGCAAGATCCCTCCTCCACACAATATTTAAAAATTAGCCAGGGTGGTGGCACACACATGGAATCCTGGGTACTTGGGAAGCTGAGGCAGGAGGATCACTTGAACCTGGAGGTTCAAGGCTGCAGTGAGCTATGAGTGCACCACTGCACTCCAGCCTGGGCGACAGAGCGAGATCCTGTCTCTTAACAAGTTCATATGCATCTGCTCTGCACCGGGTGCTTGGTACCTATGCTGGTAGATGCAGCCGCCATGGAGCTCACAGTGGAGGGTGTAGGAAGGCAGAGCCCCTTCGTCCTCGAGACAGTTTCCCAGCAAGTGGAACCCCCAGCCCTGTAACAAACTGCCTTGGACTTATTGTTACGCATCTGGCGTTAGATTCATCCAACCTTGAGTGGTGAACCTCAGACTCATACTCTACTTGCGTAGAGATGGAGAGGCAAAAACCCAGGCTTCGGAGTCCAGCTGTGTTAGAATCCTTCATGCCATTGGCTGTGTGACTTCAGGGTGGTCACTTTGTTTCTCTGAGCTAGTCTCCTCATCTGGAAAGTGAGCGTGATTACCAGGGATTTGATTTTAGCATTAAAAATGAGCTGTGGGCCGGGCTCTGTGACTCACGCCTATAAACTCAGCACTTCGAGAGGCCAAGGCTGGAAGATCGCTTGAGCCCAGGAGTTCAAGACCAACCTGGGCAACACAGCCAGACCCCTATCTCTACAAAAAAAAAAAAAAAAAAAACATGAGCAGGTGCAAACAGGGCAATTTAGCTCTAAGCTGGGTTCACGGGCATTTGGCAAATAGGGCTGTTATTATTCCACCCCATCCTGAGGGTCTAATCTGAGTGTGGTGGGAGCCCAGATACTGTGTGAGGAGGAGGATGTACTGCCGTTGGAGACCCCTCCCACTTTTAGGTTCTAGGCGCTGAGCCCTGGTGCATTGCCTAGCACCCCATCATAGGCTTATGGGGGGACCTACTAAAATGGCATTCCCTACAACAATTTTTTTTTACGACTTGAGTGTGCTCGGATCACCTGGGGATCTTGCTGCTGTGCAAGTCTGAGTGTGCTCGGATCGCCTGGGGATCTTGCTGCCGTGCAGGTCTGAGTGTGCTCGGATCACCTGGAGATCTTGCTGCCGTGCAGGTCTGAGTGTGCTTGGATCACCTGGGGATCTTGCTGCCGTGCAGGTGTGAGTGCTCGGATCGCCTGGGGATCTTGCTGCCATGCACGTTTGAGTGTGCTCGGATCGCCTGGGGATCTTGCTGCCATGCAGGTTTTGCTTCTGCAGTTCTGGGGCAGAGCCTGAGACTCTGCGTTTCTAACAAGTGCAGCGGTTACCCAGCACCATGGACAGCGCACAGTAGGTCCTCCAGGGTTGAGTGGGTAGAGCATCCTCTTCCTGCAGTCTCTTTGTGCTGATGGCGCCAGACTCCTACCTCCCAGGCCTCACCTGCCCAGGCTCAGCTTAGAAATGTGAGCCGTTGGTGCTGCCCTGCCACTCCAAACCCTGCTTGCCCCTCTGCTGTACACCCATCCCCAGGACTGCCCTTGCACAAGCCCTCAGTGTGCCTGCATGGCAGGATCATTCAAAGGACCTACTGAGCAGCCCCTGCTCAACAGCCCTCAGTGGCTCCCCAGTGCCATCAAGGTCATCTTCATGCTCTTCATATGGGGCTTACAAAGGTGTGTAGATGCTGGCTTCTGCTTTACTGAGGCCTCAGTGTGGACCACATCCTCCAAAATACTTCCCCTGCCCCCTGAAGCCCCACAGCCTCCCCCTGGGGGTGCCCCATCCCCACATTCACAACACAGAATTATAACTGACATTATAACTGAACCCCATCTCTTACCCCAGCAGACTGGCTTCTTAGGGAGTAGGAACTCATTATCTTTTTCCTTGGCCCAAGTGCTGAGTCCAGGGCCTGTAACACAGTAGGTACTGTGAGAGTAGTTGAATGAATGAATGAATTAAAGAGCAAGGAATGAGGAGTGAATATAATGACTAACAAAGTTCTTGACAGCACAGGAAGCATGGCACAGTGAGGCCTGTTGTCATTAATAGTACTTCCCTCGTTAGGTTTACGTAATCCAGGTGAAAGAATTTAGCAGCGGTCCTGGCACGTAGAAACAGCTCATAAGTGTAACTTATTATCTGAAGCTGCTTTATGTGCTACATAGCAGGAATCTGTTCTCTAGTCTTTTTTTTTTTTAATTTTTTGATAGGGTCTCGTATCGTTGCTCAGGCTGGTATGTAGTGGTGCAATCTCGGCTCACAGCCTTGACCTCCCAGGCTCAAGTGCTCCCCCTGCCTCAGCCTCCTCAGTAGCTGGGACTACAGGTGTGCACCACCACGCCTGGCTAATTTTTCATATTTTTGTAGAAATGGGGTCTTACCATGTCACCCAGTCTGACTTCAGTCCTATAGAACCCCACAGGAGGTAGAGGTAGGGACACTCACTTTCCCTGTTTTACTGATGGGAAAGTTAAGCTAGAGAGAGAGGCCATGTATCCGGTCCTGGTCACACAGCTTATAAGTGGAGGAGCTGGGATTTGAACCCAGTGCCAAGATCCTGCTGTAGGAAGCCAGGGGCAATTGCCTTGATTTGCGAATGGTCTCTGAGGACCTCAGTCTCCCTGCCTCAGTGCAGGGGTGTGTTTATAATTTCCATCACTACCGCCCTGGTCTCAGAAATTCAGAGCTAGTTTCAAGGTTCCTGTCAGCTGCACATAGTGACAACCCTGTCCCAGCCTGCAGGAAGGAGGTGACAGACCGCAGCTTCTTATGCAAACAGGCCTACAGGAAGGGCCTCCTCCCAGCCTCCCAGAACTGCTTTGCCTAATCCTAATCCACCCTCCAGGGCCACCAGAAGGGAGATGGGGCAGCTCTTCAAGGTTCCCCTGAGCTTTCCTTGCCTGTCTTCGCCTGAGCAGCCCTGGCTTGGGAACTGGTCCCCAGTGCTGTCCTCACTCTGCCGTGGATTTTCTAAGTGTCCCCAGGCCTCGTCTTCAATCCCCTCAGATCCTTGGCACGTCTTGGAAGCTATCCGACAGGCCACATCCCAGGGGCTGTGCTGGGTTTCAGAGCATGGACAAAGTTCATTTTCTTTCTGGGGACATTCCACCACGTGAGCATGGCGTTGATTGAGGTTCCTGGTGAAGACCCCTGGCACCTCACTGCAATCTGTGGGGAATAGGGTGCCACTCTCTTTGCTCTCTCTCTCTTCAAAAGCAAAAGGCCCACATGCTTATGATGATCCCACAGGAGGCTTGTGAAGACCTTGAATGCAAAAGGCCTTTTAAAAATGATCATTCAAAACCCACAGGCTTTAGATGCAGATGAGTAAGATTTGTAAGTACAAGTTGCACTTAAAAGCTGAAAGAATTGAGTTTCTAAACGTGCAGCTTAGCAAATTGAATATAGCTTTACAAACTCCCATGAGGCAACTGATGAACCAAAATTGATTTTATTTTTAAGCCACCGTTGCTTATCTGTGTTGGGTGGGTCTGGTCCCATCTCTTTCCAGAGGTCATCTCAGGACATCTAGGTGAGGGTTCATCATATGGCCTTGAAAGCCCCACTTCAGTGCTTTACTTTTGCATGAGTTCTTTACGGAGCCCAGTTCCTGGTTTTTAGACGTTCATATTGTTGGCTGGGCATGGTGGCTCACTCCTCTTTGGAAGGCTGAGGTGAGCAGATCACTTAAGGTCAGGTGTTCCAGACCAGCCTGGCCAACATTGTGAAACACCATCTCCACTAAAAATACAAAAATTAGTTGGGTGTGGTGGTGCACGGCTGTAATCCCAGCAACTCGGGAGGCTGAGCAGAACTGCTTGAATCTGGGATGGGGAGAGTGCAGTGAGCTGAGATCATGTCACTGCACTCCAGCCTGGGCGACAGCGAGATTCTGTCTCAAAAAAAAAATTATTTTATTATATTCCCTTTTTAAAAGAGGTTACCCTAAAATTGTATATACTTCAGGATCCTCAAGACCTGAATTCATCCAGACCACAAAGCACTGAGATCTGTGGCCTCTTGGCGAAGTGCCTGAATAGGAAAACAAGGAATGTCTATGGAATTCTAACACGCTCATTAGCTCCTACCATGTAGGTGGCTCTTCGCCTGTCCTCAGAAATTTTCCTGCAAGTGGAGAGACCTCCAGGTAAACCTGTTAACAGGTCAAAACTTCAGATAGTGAAGGAAACGCACAAATGGCTTCTTGCACTTTTTCTTTATCTTCTTGGGCCTCTTAACTGGTGAACGTTTTGAACAGCAATTTTTAACTTCCTGATAGCACGCTGGCAGGCTTATAAACGCCAGATATAGACGCTCTGGAATACTTCGGACGTAGTGGTCAGGCCATTAGGAGGCTTGATTAGATAAAGCCACGTTACAAAAATATTTTTAGATTCATCAAGCCATTGAATGTGGAGTAATTCTGGAGGTAAATGCAGCCACAGACGTACGCAGGGAAGAGAAAAGGACTCAGTGCTCTGTGTCGAAGGCCACCAGCATGCAGCCCTATGTTTTGATAGCTCAGACAGTGGGGCATTAGCAAAACTTCCTAACTCCAGGTCCTGTTTTTCTTCCCTCAACAGTGTTCTTTTTTGTTTTCTCTGTGACAGAGTTTTGCTATGTCACCCAGGCTGGAGTGCAGTGGTGCGATCTTGGCTCACTGCAACTCCCCTCACCCAGGTTCAGGCGATTCTCCTGCCTCAGCCTCCCAAGTGGCTGGGATTACAGGCACCCACCACCACACCTGGATAATTTTTATTGTTTTGTTTTGTTTTTGAGACAGAGTCTTGCTCTGTCGCCCAGGCTGGAGTGCTGTGGCATAATCTCAGCTCACTGCAAGCTCCGCCTCCCGGGTTCAAGTGATTCTTCTGCCTCAGCCTCCCAAGTAGCTGAGATTACAGGTGCACACCATCACACCCAGCTAGTTTTTTGAATTTTTAATCGAAACAGTGTTTCATCGCGTTAGCCAGAATGGTCTAGATCTCCAGACCTTCGTGATTCGCCCGCCTTGGCCTCCCAAAGTGCTGGGATTACAGGCATGAGCTACCATGCCTGGCCCAATGTTTGTGTTTTTAGTTAGAGACAGGGTTTCACCATGTTGGCCAGGGTGGTCTTGAATTCCTGACTTCAGGTGATCTGCCCACTTTGGCCTCTCGAATTTCTGGGATTACAGGCCTGAGCCACTGCATCCATCCCCTCATCAGTGTTCTTACCACTGCTTTGCCATTTTTGAAGTTAGCACAGGGTTGGCCCAGTGTGCAGCTCACACCTGTAATCTCAGCACTTTGGGAGGCCGAGGTGGAAGAATGCTTGAGTCCAGGAGTCCGGGACCAGCTTGGGCAACATAGTGAGACTCCATCTCTCTGAAAAAATAACTTAAAAATTAGCTAGGCATGGTGGCACGCACCTATGGTCCTAGCTATTCAGGAGGCTGAGGTGGGAGGATCACTCAAGCCTGGGAGGTTGAGGCTGCAGTAACCTGTGGTCTCGCCACTGCACTCCAGCCTAGGTGATGAAGCGAGACCATCTCAAAGAAAAGCACAGGGTTGTGTGCAGAAACGGGAGCCCAGCTGCCATCAGCTGAGTGCTCACATGTGCCAGGTGCTGGGCTCAGCACTCACATAGTCTCAGGAACCCTCTGAGGTTGACGTTATTATCCCCATTTTACAGATTAAGCAACTGAGGCTGAAGAAGTTAAAATTACACAGTAGGGCCTCAGTTCGAAAGCAAAGCTGGCTGATGCAAGAGCTGTAGCACCAAACTGCCGCAATGATTTGCTCCTCACACATCCCCTTTTCACCTAGTCACTTTGCTTTGCTTCTAACCTGCCTATGATATGACCGCTTTTCGAGAGGGTGGGGCAAGGTCTCGCTCTGTTCACACTGGGGTGCAGTGGTGCAATCATGGCTTACTGCATCCAGCTCCTGAGTTCAAGTGATCCTCCTGCCTCAGCCTCCTCAGCTGGAGCTGGGACCACAGGTGTGCACCACCACATCCAGCTAATTTAAAAAACAAATTTTTTTTTTGTAGAGATGTGGGCCTTGCTATGTTGCCCAGTCTGGTCTCGAACTCCTGGCTCAAGCAATCCTCCTACCTCAACCTCCCAAAGTGCTAGGATTATAGGCATGTGACACTGTGCCTGACCTCAACAGTTTATTTATTTATTTTTTCTAGAAATACCATACTCACAAGGAAGTTGCTGAGGCCCTGCCTAGCTCAGCTGGTTGTTTCACTATTAGAATTTAATCTATTCCAAAAGGCAGGGAGTCTTCCCTTTAAAAGACTCAGCTAGGATGATGCATGTTCACTTAAAGAGGAAAACCTGCTACGGTAGCTGTAAAGCTGCCGAGAAGAGACAGCGGGAGTGAGGCAGCTGGACTCACACATCTGCTTAGGTGAGAGTGTTACGGCAGACGTGAGAAGGAGAGCCGCCAAGGGGACAGTTTGGTGTGAAAAGGTGCGGAGGCATTCCCGAGGCCAAAAGCAGCTTTCTAAACGGTCTTAGTTTTATTAGCGGGTACTCGCATATAAAACTTCTATAGAGAATCTTTTCCCACGATGGTTGGTACTGTCATGGTCCTTGCTTACAAGCCTGCAGGTGTCCAGGGCCTTGCATGGTGGGTTTTAGAGCTGAGGATCCTGTGGGGCTGAGAAAGGGAGGTTCCCCCTCCCCTCCTGGGGTGCTTCTGTTCTGATGCTTGTGTGCGTGAGGGGTAGTCAGAGACAGAACACTAGCACATCAGCCAGTTCATGCTATAGCATGAGAAATACACTAAAGGTTGTCAGGGCACAGTGGTTCATGCCTGTAATCCCAGCACTTTGGGAGGCCGGGGTGGGCAGATCACTTGAGGTCACGAGTTCCAGCCCAGCCTGGCCAATATGGTGAAATCCCGTCTCTACTAAAAATACAAAAATTAGCCAGGCGTGGTGGCAAGTGCCTGTAGTCTCAGCTACTCGGGAGGCTGAGGTAAGGGAATCTCTTGAACCCAGGAGGTGGAGGCTGCAGTGAGCCAAAATTGCGCCACTGCACTCCAGCCTGGGTGATAGAAAGAAAAAAGAAATATGCTAAAGAAAGGAAATGGGGTAGACAGACACCCCTGAAACCCTAGGGAGGAGAGGGTCCTTGCAGTAGGTTGTCACGGAAGGCGCCCCTGAGGATACCACATCTGGGCTGAGACCAGGCAAGAAAGAGCCAATGTGTGAAGAGAAGAGGGAGGGCAGCTGCAGGCAGAGGGCCCAGCACAAGAGGAGAACCGGAGAGTGGGCGCAGATCACGGAGGGTTGCCTTGGCCACAGCAATGACTTGGGCTTTCTTTGTCCTTGAAATAAAATGCACAGATGTGGCCTGAAACACCACCTGTATGTTAGCTTCTACTTATTAGTTTTTGATCTTGCTCTTTCGCCCAAGCTCACGTGTGGTGGTGTGATCTCAGCTCACTGCAGCCTCAACCTCCCAGGCTCAAGCACTCCTCATCAGCCTCCCGAGTAGCTGGAACGTACGGGCATGTACCACCATGACCAGCTAATTTTTGGATTTTTTGTGGAGATGGGGTCTTGCCCTGTTGCCCAGGGTGATCTCAAACTCCTGGGCTCAGGCAATCCACTCACCTCCACCTCCCAAAGTGCTGAGATTAGAGGTGTGAGCCACTGTGCCCGGCCAGCTCCTACATCTGTATGTCCTCCCAGGACCTCTCCCCTGAGCTCCTGACTCACAAAGCAACTGCCTGTCTACTTGATATCCAAATGGCATGCTGCTTAACATGCCCCAAAGGAGGCCAGGTGCGGTGGGTCACGCCTGTAATCCCAGCACTTTGGGAGGCTGAGGCAGGAGGATCACTTGAGGTCAGGAGTTCGAGACCAGCCTGGCCAACATGGTGAAACCCCGTCTCTACGGAAAATACAAAAATTAGCTGGGCGTGGTGGTGCATGCCTGTAATCCCAGCTACTCGGGAGGCTGAGGCAGGAGAATCGCTTGAACCCAGGCGGCAGAGGTTGCTGAGATCATGCAGGCACTTCAGCCCGGAGACAGAGCAAGACTCCGTCTCAAAAAAAACAAAAAAATCAAAATACAAAAAACAAACCCAAAGCAAGCAACTCCTCATCCCCCCCAGAGGTCCCCGATTCTTCTGCGGTGAATGCAGCCTTACAATTCCCTACAGTGTCACCTTCGATTCCTCCCTTCCTCAGCCCTGCTTCCAGTTCGTCAGCAAACGCTGCCATTTCTACCTCCCAACAACCCCAGGATTTGCTGCTTCTCTCCCCTTCTTCCTCTGCTCTTCAACCCTGCCCCCATCCAGCCACCATGGTCTCTGGCCTGGGCCACGGCAACAGCCTCCTCCTTGATCCCCCTGTGTCTGTCTTCACTGCCCACCCACCATCCAGGCTCACAGTCCTGGATGGGAAGGTCCTGTGAGAATGTCTCTTCTCTGCTGAAGATGTTCTGTCTCACCCGCTGGGAGTAGAGCCACCGCTGAGGCCTCTCAGTGTCCTGTAGGCCCCTGCTACACTCATCTCCCCAATTCTTTTTGCCCGAGTTACATGAACATTCTTCTGTTTCCCCCATTGTCACATGTGCCCTGGGAGTCAAGAACCTCCCCTCCTTCAGGTCTCTGCTCAAATGTTACCTTTGTCCCTGTGGCCTTTCCTGACCACCTCATTTAAACTCATGCCAGCCTCCTGCGGTCCCCATCCCCCTTTCCCTGCTGAATTTCTCTGCAAAGTGCTCGTCACTGCCTGAGATACTCTATTTCCCACCTTTTTTTTTTTTTTTTTTTTGCTCTCCTGGATTCTCCATAAGGGATTGTGTCTGTCTGATTTACCTCTGTGCCTAGCTCCTAGAAAGGGCTCAAATGCTTGTCGCTGAGTTGCTCCCACTGTAAGAAGGAAATGTCAGGTGTCAGGGGAATTTGGGGGCTGACAAAGGACAGGGACAGGGATGAGAAGGTTTTTTGCCTGGGGGAATGGCCTTGGTGACATTGCCCAGCTTTTGGAGGAGGTATTTGCCAGAAGCAAAAGGACCAGGCCTTTCTTACCAGAATCTTCTGTGCAAAAACATGGATATGAGAATTGCCTGGTGCATTTGGACAATTCCAGGTACTTTGAAACATTGAGGGATTAAGAGGCCAGCATGTGCATGTGAATTGTGTTAAAATGCAGGTTCTGTAATCCCAGCACTTCGGGAGGCCAAGGTGGGAGGATCACTTGAGTCCAGGAGTTCAGGACCAACCTGAGCAATATAGTGAGACCCTGTCTTTACCAAAAAAAAAAAAGATTAACTGGGTGTGGTGGTGGGTACCTGTAGTCCCAGCTGCTCACGGCAAATGCTGAGGAGGGAGGATCACTTGAGCCTGGGAGTTGAAGGCTGCAGTGCGCCATGATCACACCACTGTATTAACGCAGGCTCTGATTCAGCAGGTCTGAGGTAGGGAGAGACGGCACATCTCTAATAAGCTCCTGGGTGACGCTGATGCTGCTGGCCCAGGAACCACACTTTGAGTAACTTGGCTACTAGGAAGACACATGCTGAATGACATGCAGTCTCTGCCTTCAAGAGTCCCTGTGGGGCCTCAGTTTCCCCACTGTGGGAGACAGCAAATGCTAAACAGTGAGTGCAGGAAGGGGAACTCAGCTGGGCATTGGACAGGCAGCCCTGCAGAGGAAAGACCGGAGTGGCCTCCCTCAGTGCGGGGTGCCTGGGTGGGTGGACAGCAGGAAGTGAGAGCTCCAGCCTGAGAACCTGGGCCTGCCTGCACCCGCCCTTTGGAGGTCGGTTAGCCTTGCGGTGGTTGGAGGGGCTGGGCAGCTCCGAGCTCAATACCCCTAGAGAGAACTTTGCAACTGAGCTGGGCCCCAAAAGCCGCCGGAAACCAACCCAGACCACGAGGCTTGGGGAAGAGCCCAGCAGAGTCCTTGGTGGTGTTTTGAGTCTGGTCCTTCCTTCCTGTCAGCCTGCTGCTTGTCCTGCCCTCTTCCTGGGTCTCAGATGGGGCCTCTTGGGCTGGGGGCTGGGTGGGAGCAGATGGGTGAAGGAAGAGCTCTCTCGCTCTTTCTCTCTCTTTAAGGTAAAACGCACAACCGGAAGGAAGTGGTGAGAGTGAGGAAGCGCGTGAGACGGTTCGAGCCAGTGGTCGGGGAGAGAGCTGGAGCTCCGTGCTAGTTCTAGCTGTGTGACTGTGGCTTAGTCTCTTTGCCTCTCTGGGCCTTGTGTTTGGTCTGTAAAATAGCATCATTATTGCCACTCATGATTATGTCGGGTGATTAAGTGTGCAGTGCTTAGCACAGCTTGATGTCATAAGAGCCCTTCGGGACTCCAGGGGGATGTTCTCATGAATGCCCGGGGGAGTGCATTAAAATGCAGGTTCTGTAATCTCAGCACTTTGGGAGGCCAAGGTGGAAGGATCACTTGAGCCCAGGAGTTCAGGACCAGCCTGGACAATAAAGTGAGACCCTGTCTTTACCACGGCTCAAACTCCCCCTAACCGCCCCAGGAGACCAGGAAAGTGTGTGGCTCTGGAGCCCTCATGGGCAGCCCCCTACTCTGTTGGTCACTGGGGCAGGACCACTGGCCACTGAGAATCGGCTCCTGCCGAGGGCGGTGACTCTAAGCCCTGGGCTCTAAGGCGAGGAACAGCTTGTTTCCATGGCTGCAGCCTGGGCTGAGATACCTTCAGCGGAGCCAGTTCATCCAGCCCAGCGAGGACCTGGGGAGGAAGGAAAACAAAACTGACGCAAGTATTGACAGAGCATGAAACTGATGAAACGGAAAGGTTAGCCCATCCTAAGTGCTGGACTCAAGGCCTGTGCTCTCCTTGTTGAAAAGGGATGTTGGCAATTTTTAGGGAAAGTCCCTGAGGGCCAGGCTCCATGCCACTGCCTGAGCCAGCGAGCATCATTCTTAACAATGAGAAGTGGCTTCATCTCTCTGCCTCAGTTTCCTCATCTTTAAAATGGGCACAGGCCTGGTGCAGTGGCTCACACCTGTAATCCCAGCACTTTGGGAGGCTGAGGTGGGCGGATCACCTAAGATGAGGAGTTTGAGACCAGCCTGTCCAAGATGGTGAAATCCCGTCTTTATGAAAATACAAAAATTAGCCGGGTGTGATGGCACACATCTGCAATCCCCGCTACTCAGGAGGCTGAGGCACGGGAATCACTTGACTCCAGGAGGTGGAGGTTGCAGTGAGCTGAGATCTCACCACTGCACTCCAGCCTGGGCAACAGAGCAAGACTCTGTCTCAAAAGATAAAAAAAATAAAATGGGCATAACTACCTACTTTATAGGGTTGTTGTGAGCCCTGTCTAATAATGTAAAGCTCTTAGAACAGTACCTTACATTTTGAGTGTACACAGGTTAGCTGCTATTACATTATTATTACTGCTGCAGCAATTACTGTTGCTGCCGCTGCCATTATTACTGTTATTATTTTAAAATTAAGAGCTCACTCTGTGTCAGGCAGTCTGCTCAGCACCTTATGTGGATTTCTCTCATTTGATCATGTCAGCCCCATCATGCTACCTGGATATTCCTATGATCCCCATTTTACAGATGAGAAATAGATGAGAAATCCACAGCTTGGAGATGTGCCATGACTTACTCAAGACCATGTGCCCAGTGAGGGGCAGACCTGGGCCAGCACCCCTCTCCCCACCTCGTGTTTGACCGTGAACCATCCCCTTTGATATGGGAAGGATTAGGTCTGCACCCATCTCACAGATGAGGAAACTGAGGCTCCAGGAGTCCCTCTGGAGCTCCACATGGTCCCTTTCTCAGTCAGGGATCTGGGCTTTGGAAAATAGGTTCCGTTTGGCCAGCCGGGGAGAGTAGGGAAGAAGGGTGTCCAGGGTGAGAGGCTGGCTGGACTCTGCCTGGCTTCCAAGCTGGCTCTTCCACGCCCCCACCGGGTGAGCTGGGGCATGTCCCAAACCTCTTTGTGCTGAACCTGAAGTGTCAGGGATAGTAGGAGCCCTCGTGGGGTTACGCCGGTAAACGAGATGTCTCTAGCCAAGTCGTTTGCACAGTTGTGAGCTGCTGTGGCTGTTACTGTCATTGGATCATGATTTTGTAGAATGTGATCATCTCCCCTGGTAACCTTGACTCATTCGGGAATCTGGTCTCTCTATTCTGCCCCTTCCTGTGGTCGCCTCCCACTAATGAGGAGAAAGGGCAGGACATCTAGCTATCTGCGAGCAGTGAGGGTGGGACCTGCATAGAAAAAAGCGTGTATCACACACTGAGGGCCTTTCACAGACAGAACATGCGACAGAACGTTCTGGGCCCCCAAAAGCCCCTCATGTTCCCTCCCGATCACCCCCAACTCTCTGGGGTGGTTCCCCATGACCCTGACTTCCAGCTGCAGAGGTTCGTGCTGTCACTTTTTGTTCTCTACGTAAACGGAGTCATAGTGCAGTAGCACAGCAGTTCTTTTTTTTTTTTTTTTTAAACTTAGTTTCTAACAGCTTCATGGAGATGTAATTAACATATTATAAAATTCACCCATTGAAAGTGTGCAGTCCATTTTAGAGCACCTCAGAAAGAAGCTCTGTACCCGTCAGCCCCGTCCCCAGCCCCTGGAAACCACACCTCTCCACTGTGTTTGTCTTTCCTGGATGTTTCCTATAAATGGTGTCATACACCAAGGGGCCTTTTGTGTCTGGCTTCTTCCACTGAGCAGCATGTCTTCCAGGTACAGCCATGCTGTGGCATGGATTAGAACCTTGTTCCTGGTCAGGTGCAGTGGCTCACACCTGCAATCCCAGCACTGTGAGAGAGTGAGGTGGGTGGATCACCTGAGGTCAGGAGTTCGAGACCAGCCTGGCCAACTAGTGAAACCCCGTCTCTACTAAAAATACAAAAGTTACCTGGGCATGGTGGCAGGCACCTGTAATCCCAGCTACTTGAGAGGCTGACGCAGGAGAATCGTTTGAACCCGCGAGGCGGAGATTGCAGTGAGCTGAGATGGCACCGTTGCACTCCAGCCTGGGCAACAAGAGTGACACTCTATCTCAAAAAAACAAAATGAAACAGAAAACCTTGTTATGGCCAAAAAAAATAATCTTATTTTATTTGTTATGGCCAAATAACATCCCCTCTCTCCCGGCCAGCTGTCCTGAGTCTGCCTCTTTTTTTGGAACTGGGTTCCTGGGAATCTAAAACATGAGTCTTCTCTGATGTGACTTCTGACTTTGGCCAGATGCCACGAGTGAACTCAGCCGAAAGTCCTGGGTGGGAGGGACAGGAGGCCATGCCGGGGACACAGAGGGATCCGGGAACCAGGGCCAGGTCCTGCTATGCCTCTCCATGCCTCCATCCCCACCCGTCCAATGCATAAAAGAGGACAGCGCAGAGCCAGCAAGGCGCTCGTGGAATCTTCCAACTCAGACAGCTTGGAATCTGCGTCTGTTTTGCTGCCTCCTCTCCAGCATCTGTCTGTCCCAGTGTTGAATCCCACTTCCAGTGACTGTCCCGCCGTCACTTCCCACCCGGACGTCTTCCTTTTCAGTGGGCTGATATCCCCTGCCTTCCCCGCCTGGGCCTGACCCCTTATTCCCTAGGATCACCAGCCCATGCACTGGGTCCTTCCCAAGACACGGCCCGTGGAGTCCCATGTAGCAGAAGGTGAGCAGGAAGCAGATTCAGAGAATCCAGGACGGCCTTCTGTGAAGGGTAGGGAGGAGGGTGGGCAGGTGAGGGAGTGGCTAACACCCCTGCCTCTGCGCCTGCAAACCTGCAACCTCTAGGACCCAGAAACACCTGTGCCAGCTGTAGGGGTCTGGTGAAATTCACTCTCCCCTGTCCCAAGCCAAGCTTTTTTTTTTTTTTTTAGCAGGTGAGGTCTCACTGTATCACCCAGGCTGCAGTGCTGTGGCGCCATCATAGCTCACTGTAACCTTGAACTCCTGGGCTCAAACGATCCTCTTGCCTCAGCCTCCTGCATTGCTAGCTGGGACTGCAGGCCCACGCCACCACCCCAGCTGGCCTTATTTTTTATTATTATTTTTTTTACAGCTTTAGTGAAATGTAATTCACATAATACACATAATTCACATAATACAACTCAGCCATTAAAATGTGCAATTCAGTAACATTCGTTGTATGTATAGAGTTGCGCATCCAGCACTACAGTCAATATTAGAACATTTTCATCACTCCCGAAAGAAAGTTGTACCCTCAGTTGGCACACCACATACCCCTCTCCCCAAGCCCCTGACGACCACCAGTCTGCTTTCTGCCTCTATGTACTTCCCTATTCTAGATAGTTCATGTAAATGGAATTGTGTAATATGTGGCCATTTGTATCTGGCTTCTTTCACTTAGCATAATGTTTTGTTTGTTTTCTTGAGACGGAGTCTTGCTTTGTCACCCAGGCTGGAGTGCAGTGGTGCGATCGTGGCTCACTGCAACTTCCACATCTCGGATTCAAGCAACTCTCCTGCCTCAGCCTCCCGGTAGCTGGGATTACAGATGTGCACCACCACATCTGACTAATTTTTGTATTTTTAGTAGAGATGGAGTTTCACCATGTTGGCCAGGCTGGTCTTGAACTCCTGACCTCAAGTGATCTACCCCCCTTGGCCTCCCACAGTGCTGGGATTACAGGCATGAGCCACCATGCCTGGTCTCAACTTAGCATCGTGTTTTTTAGATTCATCTATGTTGTAGCATGTATTGGTACTTGATTCCTTGTTATGACTAAAAAATACTCCATTGTGGTTGTAGTGAGCAGAGATCACACCATTGCACTCCAGCCTGGATGACAGAGCGAGATTCCATCTCAAACAAACAAAAAAAACTCATTGTATGGACCACGTTTTTTTTTTCTCTAATTATGAGTTGACAGACATTTGGGTTGTTTCTGCTTTATGGGGGAGCAATGTTGCTATGAAATTCATGCACAGGTTTTTATTTCTCTTGGGCATATCCCCAGTGGAATTGCTGGGTCATCTTTTAACTCCACATTTAACCTTTTTTGAGGACCTGCCAGACTGGTTTCCAGAGCTCCAAGCCAGCACCCCACTGCTCTGAATACTGACCTGGGGCTTTAAGGATGGGCCTCAGGCAGCTTCCAGAAACCCAGAATCCCACAAATCCCACATCTCTGCATTTTTTTTTTTTTTTTTGGAGATGATCATCCATTCCACCTCTTGGATTCTCAAAAGTATCTCAAGGCCAGGTGCAGTGGCTAACAGCTGTAACCCCAGTGCTTTCGGAGGCTGAGGCAGGAGGATTATTCCAGCCCAGGAGTTCAAGACTAGTCTGGGCAAAGTGTCAACACCTTGTCTCTACAAAAAATTTTAAAAATTAGCTAGGTGTGGCGGCATGCACCTGTGGTCCCAGCTACTTGGGAGGCTTGAGGCTAGAGGATTGCTTGAACCCAGTAGGTCGAGGCTGCAGTGAGCTTTGATCGCAGCACTACACTCCAGCCTGGGTGACAGTGAGACCCTGTCTCTAAAAAGAAAAGTATCTTGAGCCTCCAAATTCTCCCTGCTCTTGCCCAGTCTAAAGGTTAGGGGAAGGGATAGGTAAGTGAAGTGTATTCCGGTTCTGTCTCCTAACTCTGAACTATTCTGGTGGGGCCTGCTGGGGATCCAGAATTCAGCTCAATACAGGATGAAAATGTCAGCTGACATCTGCTGCTTTTCTTACTCTCTTCCTGGTATCTCTCCTTCTTGGAAACTAGCAAGGAGAACTTCAACAATGTCCCAGACCTGGAGCTCAACCCCATCCGATCCAAAATTGTTCGTGCCTTCTTCGACAACAGGTGAGCGTTTTCCCCTGAACCAGCCTGGTGGCAGGCACCTTTGTCTTGTGTGACATCTCATTGCTCAGAACGGCCCTTTGAGCTGATGCCCAGAAGAAGGGGCTAAGCTGGGTAGGGGTTATGAGCACGGGTTTGGGGTTGGACCGTTCTGGATTTATAGCTGGGTGAATGGGCAGCTCACTCAAGCTCTCTAAGCCTTTGTATTCATTATCTCTGGCTGTGTAACACATTACCCCAAAACTTAGTAACTTCAGACAATAGCCAGGCATGGTGGTGTGCGCCTGTAGTCTCAGCCAGTGGGGAGGCTGAGGCGAGAGGATACCTGAGGCCAGAAGCTCAAAGCTGCAGTGAGCTATGATTGGACCACTGTACTCCAGCCTGGGCAACAGAGTAAGACCCTGTTTCCAAAAAATAGGAATAATAAAAT
Organism: Plecturocebus donacophilus; assembly: GCA_004027715.1. Taxonomy (NCBI): domain Eukaryota; kingdom Metazoa; phylum Chordata; class Mammalia; order Primates; family Pitheciidae; genus Plecturocebus; species Plecturocebus donacophilus. Next base: position 26,534 of record PVKP010015576.1, on the reverse strand, counting down.
GAAAAATAACAATTAATAAACAGTAAATTCTCTTAGAAACATTCTAAGAAAACTATTGAGGAAGACTTTTTAGACAAGAAGATTCAAGGCTAGGCACAATGGTTCATGCCTGTAATCCCAGCACTTTGGGAAGCCAAGCTGGACGGATCAGGAGTTCAAGACCAGCCTGACCAACATGGTGAAACCCTGTTTCTACTAAAATGATAAAAATTAGCAGGGTGGTGTGGGCCACACCTATAATCACAGCACTTTGGGAGGCCGAAGCAGGCAGATCACTTGAGGTCAGGAATTCAAGACCAGCCTGACCAACATGGTGAAACATACACTCTTAAAAATACAAAAATTAGCTGAATGTGGTGGTGCACGCCTGTAATCCCAGTTACTCAGGAGGCTAAGGCAGGAGAATCTCTTGAACCCAAGAGGAGGAGGTTGCAGTGAGCTGAGATTGTGCCACTGCACTGTCCAGCCTGGGCGAGAGTCAGTGAGACTCCTCAAAAAAAAAAGAAAAGAAAAATTGGTGAGTGTTTATTATCTCACCATTTCTGTGGGTCAGGAAAGGAATCTGGGTGCAGATTAGCTGGGGGTCTCAAAGTCTTGTGAGCTTCAGCCAAGGCATCCCCTGAGGCTGAGGTCTCACTGCATGGCTCACCCAGGGAGGCTGTTTCCAGCTTCAGCCTGTGGCTACTGGCTAGAGGCCTCTCCTGGGCCCCTCCACAGAGCTGCTTACAGCACGGCAGCTTCCTTCCTCCAGAGCCAGCTCTTTGAATGAAACTCAGGGCACATCCCACACGGAGGCCACTCTCTTTTTGTAACTGAATCTCGGAAGCGACACCCCATCTCTTCTGCCCTCTTTGTTAGAAGTAAGTCACTGGGTCACCCACTCTTGAGGAGCCCAGGGATGTGACTACCAGGAGGCAGGGATTTTCGGGGCCAGCTGGGAGGATGCCTCAGTTTCACCATCTCTAAAATGGAGATAATCGGCTGGGTGCAGTGGCTCACGCCTATAATCCCAGAACTTTGGGAGGCCGAGGCCAGCGGATCACTTGAGGTCAGGAGTTTGAGACCTGCCTGGCCAACATGGTGAAACCCTGTCTCGACTAAAATTATAAAAATTAGCCAGCTGTGGTGGCACATGCCTGTAATCCCAGCTACTCAGGAGGCTGAGGCAGGAGAATGACTTGAATGTGGGAGGTGGAGGTTGCAGTGAGCTGAGATCGCACCACGGCACTCCGGCCTGGGCAACAGAATGAGATTCTGTCTCAAAATAGAGAAAATCATAGCACCTGCCTAGCAGGGTTTCTGTGAGGGGTGCTGGGGGTGTGTGGGGGAGCATGAGGTTAGCTGTTCAAATGTTCATCGCCCTGGCTTACAAAGAAGTGCTCACCTTGGCCAGCGTCCCAGAGCTGAGGCTCAGACCAGCTCATGCCCCAGATGTCCAGTATTATGTAAGATGAAAGACTTGGGTGACCAGGATGGAGCCTGGAGGTGACTGGGCTCTGGGAGGGTATGTAGGGGTGGGCATACCCTCCCCATGCTGCTGGGGCCTGTGGCAGGCATGCCAGCCTGTTTGCTCCAGTGTCTCTATGTCTGCAAGGATGGCTGGGAAACGGAGGACAGGCAGAAAGCGGAAGGACGGAAACAGGTGTGGTGTGGTGATGAGACCATGGGGCTTCCCTGCTGGGTTTTGAGCTGTGCAGGGAAGAGCCACTCACCCTGGTTCTGCAGGGATGTGGGACCCTGGGCCAGGTACTGAGCCTCCCTGAGTCCCACTGGAAGCTGGGGCTGCTGCTCATGGGGAGGGGGTCCTTCGGCTGCCCCTGGAGATGCAAGGCCTTCCTCTGAAGCCTGTGGGGCCAGGCGTAATGACACAGTGACCGGGAGTTAAGCCGGAGAAGCAGGGAGAGAAGGTTCCAGGTGATGGGAACTGTGTGTGCGAAGGCCCTGTGGCACAGGGAACTTGGGGAGCCCAGAGGAGACTCGAGAACTGGCTGGATCACAGAGAGGCCAGCATGGCGTGGGGAGGGCAGGCTGCATCGGGCAGCATCTGTGGACCAGCAGCAGGGATCTTCCCTTCATCCTCAGAGCGGATCTGGGGGCTGCTGATGGACTTTGATGTGAGGGTGTTGGGGATGAGTAAGCCAGGTTTGTACTTTGCAGAGGTCACTGTGGCTGCTGGTTGGTTGTAGGGGTGGGAACGGGAGTGGAGGCCAGGGAGGGGCGAGTCGTGGCTCTGGGCTGCACTGTGGAGCTGGGGAGCAGGAGCAGCTCTGAGCCACTTCGGAGGTTCTAGATAAGGAAGAAGGGCGGAGCTGGGAGTCGGTGAGAGACCCGGTCCCACAGGCATCTTCACAGCCAGTTGTCATGTTTGCCAGAGAGGAGGGGCCTATGGAGCTTGAGTGACTGTGAAGCGTGTGAAGTTTCACGGTCGGTGGCAAAGTCAGAGTGGAATCTGGGGCCCTCCTCCCTTTAAATCCTGGTTCTCAGAGGAAGGACTTGGAGCTGGGCGGTGCATCTCAAGCCAGTCCCCAGATGAGCAAGAGCAGGCGTCGGGGGGAGGCTCAGGCCCTGACAGGGGACCTAGAGTTGGAGGCACTGACAGGAAGATGGCAAAGGGGCCGGAGCCCGGTGGGCGCCTGTGTGTGCATGTGCATGTGTGTGAGAGCACGCGTGAGCGAGCGCACGCATGCACATGTGAGGGGTGTGTGTATGCATGAGGCTTGTTTCCCACAGGCTCGGGTGCCACTCTGGCCCGTCGTAAAGCTGGAAATGGGAACTTCTGGGGTGGATGAGAGGTGGATTTCATGAGGGCGTATGCTTGTCCAAACACAAGATCTGTGCATGTTAGTGTATGTTCTTATTTCTTAAAAAAAAACTTGACCCAAGGTCACTTGGCTGTGAGCTGTCAGCTGGCACCTGTGGGAACTGGGATTCCACCTCGGGTCTGTCTGCCTCACGATCCTGGACAGACTCAGGAGTTGTGTTTTCGGCTCTTGGGGTGGAATTCACCTCCCTGCCAAGCTGTTTTCCATGAACAACGGCTCTCCAGGAGACGGGTTGTGGGGAAAGGGCCAGGGCGGATGCCTCCCTGTTTTCGGAAGACAAGAGAGCACACTGGGCATGCAGCTGCCAGACTTGGGGACAGGCTGACGGAGGCAGTAGCCTCCTCCTTTGGAGGGTCTGATTTTGGGCAGAGCCGTGGGGGGACTGGCACAGGCCTGGTGCTCCCTGAAGGGTGGGGGCAGGGACCTCAGTCATTTGGGGAGTATTGAGTGTTCAGAAGGTAAGCATTGAAACCAGTGGCCATATCTCAGGAGGACTCCAGGCGGGGACAGGCCGGAAGGGGCGGTGAGGTCTGGGCTGGCGTGGGTGGCTGAGACCACCCTGCAGACCTGGGAGGCCAGGTGGGATTGAGGGTTACCAGGAGAACTAGGGAGGCCCCAGGAGGGTGCTAAGCAGGGGAGCAACAGGTTCTGCATTTTGCAGAGCTCGCTCTGGCTGCATATGGAGTGCACAGGAAGGTGCAGGCGGGGCCAGGCAGCTGCAGAGGCCAAGGGAGAAAAGGAAGGATCCCAGGGAATTGACTAGAGGCGTGAAGCTGGTGGTGGGCTGGATGTGGGGGTGTTGGGGGCATTCTGGAGACTCTGGGTCTGGAGCTGCGGGCAGCTCTCATGGTGCCTGCCTGATGGAGCTGCCATTGAAAGATGGCCAGGGATCTCCTGGGCTAAGCCAGAAGCGGAGGGTGGTGGCCAGGTATAGGGTGGTGAGAGCCTCCCCTATAGGTCCCCAGACCTCAGCCTCCAGCTGCTCCTTGGAGAAACTGAGTGTGGAGAAAGGGAGGTGCCAGTGACTGAGGCTGGCCCAAAAGTCACCGAGGGAGGGGATGATTGTAAAAAGGCTTTCCTCTGGCCTGCACCCAGAATGACTTTGTGGGCTACGGCTGGAGCCTGTAACTATTGGAAAAGGGCTTCACGTCACATCCTGTAAATCCTGAGGAGCTGGAGGAGGATGTCAGAGGAGGTGCTGGAAATAGGATTTTCCTTTCAAGAAATAGCAGCCTCGGCCTTTGTTCCTGAGACTCTGGGAACAGGTCTTGGGGAAGGGGTGTTTTCAGCAGAGACCATCTCCACCTCCAGGGGTGCTCTGTTCCTTACAGGATAATGGGAAAGTTAAGGGGGCATCTTTGCCAAAAGGATGAACGCGGCCTGCCCTCATGGGTTGCAGATTTAGATGTGGCCCCTGTTTTCTGTCCACGGATCCTTGTCCTGGTGCTCATTTTAGAAATGGAAGTAGAGGGCTGGGTGTGGTGGCACGTGCCTGTAAGCCCAGCCACTCAGGAGCCTGCGGCAATAGGATTGCACGTGGCCCAGGAGTTCAAGACCAGTCTGCGCAATATAGCGAGACCTCATCTCTAAACAAAAAAACTTCTATTTAAAAAATGGGAGTGGAGAGCAGGTGGGGCCGGTTCCAGGTGTTCTGTCTGGGTTTCCTCGGCGCTGGCTCTCATTGCCTTTGGAGACCATGGTATTGATCTCTGCAGACCTACGGGAGCGCTGGGAGGGGAAGGGACCCTCGTTCCTTAAATTAAGTCCTGAGGCTGAAACAGTGCAGGTCTCAACATTCCCAGAGAAGGACACACGCCCTGCTTTCCCTGGTGGTCTGTCACGTGGGTGAAGATGTGACAGACCCCCAGGTCTAACCTTAATCCCTCTTGCTGTAGCCTGAACCACTTGGGAAGGACATGTGAGCCAACCGCCTTGGGAAGTGCTTCCAGAGCAGCCCAATAAGTCTGAGGGGCTATTTTTATGCTCTGTAAATTTGGCCTGTGCCGCCCACAGTGAGAACTTTGAGGTTCTTAAAGCCTGCGGCAGGAGCAGTGGGGAGCTTCCTACAATAAAAGAGAGAAGGGAGAGCTGCGAAAACACATCAAGATGGGGCTTCCTGAGCCCAGGGAAGGACGGATCTCATCCCGCAGATGGGCAGTTTCGTGAGCCACCTTCCCTAATCCAGACTGGGGACCCTATCTCTACCTGGAAAATCTCCTGGAAGAGAAAAATTATAAAACTGGGAGTCCAAGGGACACTTAGAGGCTGTTGTAGGGGTGTTAGCATATTTCCTGGGTGCTGAAAAGGAGTAGTAGCTGAACCTCTAAAGAGAGAATTGCAGACATATTTGGTGGGACCCAAGTACTATATCCAAGCACAAGCCATGAACTGTTAAGTCACCCCAGGCCGGCGAGGCACTGCCCCATTGCAAAGGGCCCCAGTGAGGGGATGTGGCAGAACCTTCAGCTGGCCAGCCATCTGACAGCCTGTCCAGCAGCCTCGGACTCGCACAGTCACAGCCAGTCAGTGATAAGTTTGGAATCATCTCCAAACTGTTTTGTTTTGTTTTGTTTTGTCTGAGACAAGGTCTCACTTTGTCACCCAGGCTGGAGGGCAGGGGTGCAATCTCGACTCACTGTAGCCTCGGCCTCCTGGGCTCAAGTGATCCTCCCACCTTGGTCTCCCAACTAGCTGGGACTACAGTTACACACCACAGCACCTAGCTAATTTTTTTTTTTTTTTTTTTTTTGTAGAGATGGGGTTTCTCCCTATTGCCCCAGGTTGGTCTTGAGCTCCAGAGCTCAAGTGATCAGCTTATGTCGGCCTCCCAAAGTGCTGGGGTTACAGGTGTGAGCCACTGCGCCTGGCCTCCAAGCTATTTTCTTAACAACTGCCAAGATCTGAGCTGGACCACACGTTTCTGAACCCCTCCTCTGGGTGTCAGGCACTGCCGGGCATGGGGCACGGATTCGCTGCATCATTGCCCCCCAAATACCAGCCCTTTCATGCTGCCTCCGAAAAGCACCTGGATACGGCCAGCCTCAAACCTGCCCTAACTCATCACAAACCTTTCAGTCATTGGCGAACTTTGTACTTTGGTATAAACAGATTACTTAGAGATGCTTGTAGCTAGTCACCATCCTAAAATTTTGAACTAGTGAGAGCGAGCAAAAGTTGGCCAACTTTTTCTGTAAAAAGACGAGGAGTAAATATTTTAGGCTTTGCAGGCCATGCAGCCTCAGTGGCAGCTACTCAGCTCTGCAGACAAGCATAAATGAAATGGGCATGACTGTGTGCCAATAGAGTTTTATTTATGGACACTGACATTTGAATTTCATGTAATTTTTACTTGTCATGAAATACTATTCTTTTGACTTTTTTCTTTTTGACAAGCATTTTTTCAACTATTTAAAAATGTGAAAACTGGCCAGGCTCATGGCTTACACATGTAGTCCCAGCAGGTTGGGAGGCCAAGGCAGGAGGATCACTTGAGCCCAGGAGTTCAAGGCTGATGTGAGCTATGATTGCACCACTGAACTCCAGCCTGGGCAACAGAGTGAGACCCCAACTCTGAAAAATAAAGATAAAAATGTGAATTTTTTTTTTTTTTTTTTTTTGAGACAGGGTCTCCCTCTGTTACCCAGGCTGGAGTGGAGTGATGTGGTCTTGGCTCACTGCAACCTCTACCTCCTGAGTTCAAGAGATTTTCCTGCCTCAGCCTCCCAAGTAGCTGGGACTACAGGTGCGCACCACCACACCAGGCTAATTTTTGTATTTTTAGTAGAGGCAGGATTTCACCATGTTGGCCATGCTGGTTTCGAACTCCTGACCTCAGGTGATCCGCCCACCTCGGCCTTCCCGAATGCTGGGATTACAGGTGTGGGCCACCGTGCCCAGCCTGAAAAGTCTTCTTAGTTTATGGGCTCTATGAAAATAGATGACAGGCCAGCTTGGGTCCGTGTGCCATTTGCTAACCCTCGAGCTAAAGGAAAGGGTTGGGAGATGTGCTTGGTGAGTTACTGGATTGCCTGGTTTCCTCATATGTTTCCCCATGTGCACCTTCACACACTGTCGAGTCCCTCTGTCCCCGCCGGGATCAGTAGTCATGCAGCTGCCTGTCTCTCCTCCCCGTCCCTGATGGTGAGCTCTGTGAGGGCAGGGCAGGGCAGGGCTGCCTTTCAGCTTCTGGAGCCCCCAGCCCCCAAGATGCAGGTTGTTGGGGCACAGACTCAAGGCAAGAGCAGCTGTCCTGGGTACAGTGTGTGCCCAAGAGCTGAGTCTTCAGAGGTAATGGCAGCAAGAGGACAAGGTCTGGTTCTTAATGTATTTCTAGCACCCTCCTTGTTGCTCCCATAGGAACCTGCGCAAGGGACCCAGCGGCCTGGCTGATGAGATCAATTTCGAGGACTTCCTGACCATCATGTCCTACTTCCGGCCCATCGACACCACCATGGGCGAGGAGCAGGTGGAGCTGTCCCGGAAGGAGAAGCTGAGATGTGCGTGCCTCCAAGTCCCCTTACTCACACTTGTCGGGGGCGTAGCCTCCCCTAAGTCCTCAGAACGCAGAGCATCCCTGCAGCAAGAGGCTGGCTGTGCATTGGCTGGGGGGCTTGGAGGGCTTGGGGACACCAGCCCCCATCCCCATGAGGCTGGCATTGCTGCCACTCATTCCCGGTGGCCTCATCCTAATCATTCCTCAGCAGCTTGCGGCTTCCTGGGACTAAAAGGGGGTTGTGGTGGTTGTGAAACAAGGCCCTTGGGGCAGAGACCTGGGTTCCAGTGTGGCCCCTCTCACCTACCAGCCATGTAACCTTGAGCCTTGACCCAGAATGTGGGCATGCCGATAATACGTGGTTCTGAGGTCTGGGTAAGATCACACAGTCAGCCTTTGGCATATAGGAAGTGCCCCCCTAAAGTCAGTTTCCTCCTCTTCCTCCTCCACGGGCTGTCTATTGCTGGGTTTCTGGGACCAGCCCCACGATGTCTGGCTCCTGAGCGGTTCTGTTGTGGTCCCAGCTGGCCAGCTGCACAGACAGGTCCCAGGCAGTGGCCCGAGTCACATCTCCTTTTCCTGGGGCCTTTCCCATGACTCCTGACATCCCTCTGTGCCCCACCCCAGGTCAGCCTCCTCATCAAGAAAATGTAAACACGAGGCTTGGCTATATTTAGCACTGGAATGTGTACGTGGAGCTGGTGGGAACAGCCCTGGCGGGGGACCCTGGTGTAAGCCTGGCTTCCTGTCTGCTCCAAGGGGCGTGGAACAGGACGGACTCAGGTCCAAACCCCTGGTTTCCTGTCCCTTAGTGGTATGGCCGTGGGCAAATGCCTTGACTTCCGTGAGCTTTGATTCCCTTCCTGGGAAGCAGACTTAGGCATCCCTGGTCTCATAGGGTTGGGGGAGAGGGAGAGAGGTCAGTGAAGCGCTTTACACACCTGGGCATCTGGTCAGTGCTCCATAAATGGCAGCCGGGCTCAGTGGCTCACACCTGGAATCCCAGCACTTTAGGAGCCTGAGGAGGGGAGGATTGCTTAAAGCCAGGAGTTCAAGGCCCAGCCTGGGCAATGGAGAGAAAGACACCTGCCTCTGGAAAATTAAAAAAACAGCACAGCACAGTGTATGTGCCTATGGTCGCTGGTACTCAGGAGACTAAGGTGGGAGGATCGCTTGAGCCCAGGAAATGGAGGCTGCGATGAGCTGCGATCGCACCACTGCACTCCGGCCTGGGCAACACACTGAGACTCTGTCTCTGAAAAAAATAACAACAATAATAAATAAGTAAATGCCAGCCAGGCTCGTGGCTCACACCTGTAATCTCCACACTTTGGGAGGCTGAGGCAGGCGGATCATTTGAGGTTGGGACTTTGAGACCAGCCTGGACAAACTGGCAAAACCCTGTCTCTATTAAAAATACAAAAATGAGCTGAGTGTGGTGGTGGGCACCTGTGTAATCCCAGCTACTTGGGAGGCTGAGGCAGGAGAATCTTTTGAACCAGGGAGTCAGAGGTTGCAGTGAGCCGAGATCGCACCACTGCACTCCAGCCTGGGTGACAGAGCGAGAGACTTCATTTCAAAAATATAAATACGTAATTTTTTTTTTAATGCCAACACAGAAGACTTGGGAGAGCTCCAGCTCCCAAGGCCGTGCTGGGAACAACAGGGAGAGGTCCCCTCCCATCCAGCGCCTCCCTGATGCCAGCCCTCGGGCTGCCCATGTCAGAGCAGGCAGGGGCCCAGATCCAAAGCACTGTGGACTGTAGCCTGCCACGGCTGAGACAATGGTGCCCTCCTGGGCTGTGGGAACGATATTTTGAACTCAACACCGTTTGACCCATGTTAACGGATGACACTTCCCGTCAACATATCCATGCTCACCAGGCAGTCGTCTGTCCCTAACGCCACAGAGCTAGCTCCCAGCCCTCCCAAGGCCACGAGGTAGATACTGTTGTTACTCCCATTTCACAGATGAGGAGACAGAGGCTCAGAGAAGTTAGGTCAGTGGCCCAAGGTCACCCAGTAGGAAGCAGTGTGGTCCCACAGCTGGTGTCCTGATCCCCGTGGCTTTGGCATTGAGGTTTGGTTATTGGTGTCTTTTGTTTAGTTGGTGTAGCTTTCAGGGGTGGCAGGGGCCAGGCCCCGCCTGACAGAGTCCCCTCTCTCCCCTGCCACCCCAGTTCTGTTCCACATGTACGACTCGGACAGCGACGGGCGCATCACCCTGGAAGAGTATCGAAATGTAAAGTATGCTCCTCCACCCCGCCCTGGGCTCCTGGCGCCTCCCCGTCCTGCGTCCCTGATGGAGGCCCCAGGTCACTGTTTGTTTTGCCCCGCCCAGCAGGTGGTCGAGGAGCTGCTGTCAGGAAACCCCCACATTGAGAAGGAGTCTGCACGCTCCATTGCTGACGGGGCCATGATGGAGGCAGCCAGCGTGTGCGTGGGGCAGATGGTGAGTGCCCCAACAGCCCTCCCGAGACACGTGGCACCTTCCTGCTCGTGGTCTGCATTTCTGGAAGGCCTCACAGGGCAGGAGCCAGGTGTGTCCTGCCACCCACTCTGCCTGTGGCCTATGGGGCTCAGAAACCTCTCCCAGCTCTTCCTGTCCCCCAGGAGACTGCAGGTCCCAGCCCCCAGAGAGCTGCACAAGACAGGGAGGCAGAACTTGAGACCCTGGGCTTTGAGGGGGCCAGGAGCCCCCCACCCCAGCTTCAGTCAGTGCTCACAGCAGCACTCATTCCCAGGGCCAGGCCTGGAAAGCAGATGGCACAGGCTTGCCTTAATTAGCTTATTCCTTAACTAATGACTGGGAGGCAACTTCTGGCTTTGGAGCAGGGGTCAGCAGGGAGCCCTATTTGGGGCTGAGAAGAGCGGATGGTCAGGTGGAGGAGCCAAAGTGGGGGCTGGTATGTAAATGACACAGAAGAGAGGGCTTCACGTGTTCTTCATTCAAACATTTTGCCTTATTTTGACTGGTGGGGAGACCGAGGCTTAGAGCGCATAGAGAATCCTCTAGACCGTGTGATCTTTGCTGTGCTGGGTGGATTTCCTCTTGTAAGGCCAGGTGCAGCCCCATGAGCTCCTGGGCCTGTGGCTCTAAGCCTCTGGGGACCACTCAGGCAGGCAGATGACCACCTGGATGTCGTGTGTTCCCTGAGGGCTTTGGAGGGCCCCACTGATGCGGTCAGTCCTCTGCCCTGTGTTTTTAAAGTGGCTGTGTCTCTAGACACCCTGATGGCTTTGTGTCCCCCCGGCCCAGAGCAGAGGGGTGTTCATGCTGGAGCCTGCTGTCTGTGCCCACCCCAAGCTGGTTCTTGATAAGACAGGAGGCCACAGGCCCTGGCCTACCCCCAGGGGCGGGGGCTGTGGTTGGTCAGCTTCCTGGTGTGGGTTTTATCTGCCTGCCTGCCTGCCTCTGGAGCCAGCTTCTAGCTTGGGTGAAACCTCCGTGCTCAGCAGTTGAACCACCATGGGAGAGGGCTTGTGACCTCGGTGGGGAAAGCAGGGATCCCCTGACAGGTTGTCAGGCCAAATTCCCATTTGATTTAATTACATTCTCCTTCTTCAAATTGCTCCCTGTCCCGCTCCAGTTTCAATTGGTGATAGTTTTCTTAATTTGCTATAGTGAAATTGCTGGCAGCTGCCAGCTGCTGATCTGCATAAAACCCCGGCAGCCTGGGAAGCAGAGGCATCTCGGGGCGGAGGCTGGGCTCGGGGGTCCATCCCGCTGCCCACGGACCCCCACAGGTGGAGGCAGCACTGGAGCCCGGAAGGCAGCTGTGAGGCAGAGGGCGCATCTGCACCTTTCTTCACACTTGGGTCCTCTGGACGCTCTTCAAAGACCTTCTGGTATAAAGCTCCACCAGATAAACAGGACAGAGCTATGTCTATGGCCTGAGCTGGGGGCGAGGGGCAGCTGCGTCGGTTCCACCCCACCTGGCCTCTGAGGACACTGCCCGTCCTGACCATGTCCCCCACCGAAGACAAACGATCCGTGCTCCCCACGTCAATGGACTTTGGAAGTCAGTTATTGACTGGGGCAGGATCTCTTGTTTCTTTTTGTTTTTTTTTAGACCAAATCTCTCTCTGCTGCCCAGGCTGGAGTGCAGTGGCACAATCTCAGCTCACTGCAATCTCCACCTCCCAGGCTCAAGTGATTCTCCTGCCTCAGCCTCCTGAGTAGCTGGGATTATGGGCATGTGCCGCCATGCCCAGCTAATTTTTGTATTTTTAGCAGAGATGGGTTTCACCATGTTGGCCAGGCTGGTCTGGAACTCCTGACCTCAGGTGATCCTCCCACCTTGGCCTCCCACAGTGCTGGGATTGCAGGCGTGAGCTATTGCACCCAGCCTTCAGGATCTCTTTTGAGGGTGCTTCCTCAAGAGGTCACACTCATGGATGCTTGAGGGGGTACTGCTTCACTGGGCATTCAGCCAGGGGGCGTCCCCCGCTGCCCTCCTTCCTTGCACCAATCGCTTCCTTTTCAGCCCCAGACTCTGAGCACGGGGGCCATTTCTATAATTAGCTCCCCTTGGCTGGCCTGTGAACCTAGGGTGGCTGGCAGAGAAGGCAGCCACTTCCCTCTGTCCGTGAGTGGGAAGAGAGGGGAGAAGGGGCCCGTAGGAATAGGGCTGGCCCAGGCTAGCCCGGAACTGCTGGGTTTCATTGTTTTAAAAAAAGTATTTATTATTTATTTTTTAAGAGACAGAGTCTTGCTCGGTAGCCCAAACTGGAATGCAGTGGTGTGATGATAGCTCACTGCAGCTTCCATCTCCTGGGCTCAAGCCATCCTCGTCCCTCAGCCTCTGGAGCAAAGGTGTACAACACCACACTGAGCTAATTAAAAAAAATTTTTTTTGTAAAAGAGATTGGGTCTTGCTATGCTGACCAGTCTGGTCTTGAACTCCTGACCTCAAACAGTCCTCCTGCCTTGGCCTCCCAAAGTCCTGGGATGACAGACGTGGACCACTGTGCCTGGCCAAAATTTTTTTAAGTATAAAGAGGGAACTAAAAAGCTTGCAAAATCCTGCTGGTAGAAACAGCCCTCAAGGACTTGCTTGGAGCCAGCTCAGTGCTCCCAGCTGGACAGGCAGCTCCCCGCTGTGCCCCTCATCTGTAATACGGGAGGGAGACCAGAACCCAACTCAGGGCCTGTTGTGAGACTGGCATCTGTCATTAAATGCTAACAATAGCATTTGGTCACACCTGTAACCCCAGCACTTTGGGAGGCAAAGGCAGGTGGATTGCTTGAGGTCAGGAGTTCGAGGCCGGCCTGGCTAACATGGTGAATCCCCCATCTCTACTAAAACATTTAAAAATTAGCCACGCATGGTGGTGCATGACTGTAATGATCCCAGCTACTCGGGAGTCTGAGGCGGGCAAATCGCTTGAACCCGGGAGGCAGAAGTCACAGTGAGCCAAGCCTGCGCCGCTGCACTCCAGCTTGGACGACAGAGTGTTACTCCGTTTCAAAAACAAAACAATAGCATGTGGAAGGCACTTGGGACGTACATGCCTGGTGCATAACAAGCTTCGAGTGTGCCTCTGTGTTCTTAAATGCACATTGTACAGAATTTCACAGAGTCACAGAGAGAGCTTTGAGTCTCTCCTGCCCCTACCAGTCCAGGTCCTCTTCCCTAAAGGGAATCCCTCTGGCTGGGTTTTTTTCCTACATATACCAGTGCATACATGCATGTCTTTTATTTTTGATTTATGCAAAACAGAATTGAACTGACCTGGCGTCCCCTTCTCTCTGTACGACCCCATGGCCCAGAGGGCAGGTGGTGGGGGTCTGGTTATCGGTCTGAGAGAAGGCCTGCGGACACCCTTTTGCTTGTTGGGTGCTGGCGTTTGTTTCTTTATTGGCTGTATACATCTCTCGGAGCTTTTCCACAGTGAGATGTATAGATCAACCCCTTCGTAACCCATTTTTGCCTGAGGTTGTAGGTTTTGAATTTTTACAAGTAGACCTTGGCGACGACCTTGAGCAGGAGGATATAAATAACTCCCACGTGCTTAACGTTCCAGTAATGGAACACTAGGCATAAGGGTTGCATGGGAATCAATAGCGTGGATGACTGAGATTTATGTCCCTGGCCTTCTATTGACAGGCACTTGGGATGTCAGCAGGTTTTCGCTGTCCCAAAGCATGCTGTGAGGTGAGGTTTTTGGAGGCTTGTCAGTGAAAGGGGGGCAGGAGCTCCTGGTGTTGTCTCCAGTGCAGGGAGGATGCAGAGGCAATGGAGACTGGCACTGCCAACCTGCTCAGTGGGGAGAGGCTCCTTGCAGCCACCCTCCAGCCCTGCCTCCCCAGTGGCCCGGGGTTATCATGGTGACTCACAGGGCATGAGGCCTGAGCCTCACAGGCTGGCCCTGTGTTTCCCTGACCTCTCCCCCAAGGGCTGTGAGCTTAGATTAGCCTGGAATCGTCTTATCAGCGCAGCACAGGCATGAGGAGGCCAGTCCTGGGGGTGGGGGGTGCAGGAGGCGTCCTGGTGGTCCAGCTGCTGGGGGCCTGGTGGTGCGGTGGGCTGAGGGGAAGCAGAGCCCCATGCCCTCGTGTCCCCCACACCTGGGATTCTCCCTGGGGGGCTGGGGGTGGGAGGGATGCTGTCTGAGTCACACTCAGCTCCTGTCCCACCTTCAAGCCCGTGAATGAGGATATTGGAGGTTCAGGCTGACTGGCCGCCACATGCTGGAGGCACATGATCCGGAACGTTTTCCGCTTCTCATGATTCCTCCCAAACAGCCCAACCACTTACATCCGGGTGTCAGGTGTCGGTGGGGAGGGAAGGCGGCGGGCTGTCGTGCCCCTGTAGAAGCTGTGTGGGGCTCCACACACTCACTGTCCACTTGTGCTTCTGTCCCCAGGAGCCTGATCAGGTGTACGAGGGGATCACCTTTGAGGACTTCCTGAAGGTGAGTGGCCTGGTGTGGGGGCCTCGGGGGACCCCTGAAGACCTCGTGTGGCCCACTAGTCAGGACAGGAGAGGGTTCATTACCTGCTGTGGCAAGGGTCAGGCTTCCTGCGTGACTGGCTTCTCAGTAGGAAGGGATCAACCTGGGCATGGCCTTTAAAGCAATTTAAGCTGGTTTTTCTTACTTTGATGGAAAAGGTAATATTCACACTTAGTCAAAACAACGTAAGCAGTACAAATGGGTGTAAAGTGAAAACCAACTTCTCTCCCACCTGTGGGTTCAGGGGGTGCAGGAGGCGTCCCCGTGCCTCTTCTCAGAAGTAGTCTCTGTTGCAGGCCAGGTGCGGTGGCTCACGCCTGTGATTTCAACACTCTGGAAGGCTGAGGTGGGCAGATCACCTGAGGTCAGGAGTTCAAGATCAGCCTGGCCAACATGGTGAAACCCCATCTCTACTTAAAATACAAAAATGAGCTGAGTATGGTGGCACGTGCCTGTAATCCCAGCTACTTGGGAGGCTGAGGCAGGAGAATCACTTCTTGAACTCAGGAGGTGGAGGTTGCAGTGAGCCAAGATCGCGCCACTGAACTCCAGCCTGGGTGTTAGAGTGAGAGCCTGCCTCAAAAAAAAAAAAAAAAAAGTAACCCTTGTTGTAGTTGGAACAGGGATTCTGGGAACTTTCTGGGCACACAGCGTGCCCAGGCCTTCCTCGCTGTGTCCTAAGATGTTACGTTCATAAAATAGCTACCCACTCAGCCCTCCTCGCCGATGGCTTCTCCAGCCTCTGTGAGTGGATGGCGGTTAGACCAGTGCTGGCCTTGGAAATCAAGACCTGCTCCTGGCCGTTTTGATAATCAGATGCCCTGTGTCAGGGAGAGGACCCCCCAGCCCCCTCCCTGCACTTCAGCCCTGGCCATCACAACAGTGTTCCCAAGTGCTTTTAGGAGCTCAGGGAAGACAAAGGAGGTCAGGGGAGCACAAGACCGAGAGGAGAGGGAGGATTAGGGAGAAAGGGTCACTGCTTCTGGCCAGGTAGCCCAGAGCGGGACTGGGGGCCCGGGTCCTCAGGGTCACAGCCCCATGGAGCCGAGGTCGAGCCTGGCAGCCAGCAGTTAGACCTGGCAGGAGAGAGGACAGGCAGGCAGCAAGGCCCGACTGTGATTGAAAGGCTGAAAGGAGACTGCGGAGGTCCGCTGCCCCGGACCCGGCACTGCCATGCAGAATGGCCCGCCCCAGACCGGCGGGGTGGACAGACAGGGAGAAGGCAGAATGTGCACTTGTGCTTCAGGGTCACTCTGGCTGATGCTGGGCAGCCCGGTCACGCGATGTCCGCCAGAGCAAGACAACAGAACGAAGAGCTAGACGAGTGTGGGGCGGGGGGGAGGGTTGGGGAGGAAGGATGAATTTCTTTGCCTCCGAAACCAACTTCCTTCCCCTAAAGTCTGGCCTCCGCCAGGCCCCTAGTGCTCCCCAAGCTTGTCCCTGTACCCCTGAGGGATCTTTGGGGACCAGCCAGCCCCTCCCATTCCCTGGTTCCTTCCAGTGCCCACCTGGCACTTAGCAGAAGCCACCATGAGTGTCCACATGTCTTACTCTGAGAATACCTCATGCACTCAGCAAGGATGGGGGCCGCCTGACTGGAACCAGAGCTGTCTTTGCAAACTCTGTGATATCCAGAAGAGGGTCAGGAAAGCAGGAAGTACCTTGGGGGCTGTGGGCCATGGGGCAGTGGCCAGAAATGTCTCAAGGCCTCCCTGTCACCTGGGTGCCCATGGGGCTCCGACTTTCCCCCCATTACCAGCCTTGTGGCTGTTCCCGGAGATGCTGAGAGTGACAGCTTGAGAGTTTGAAGTTCTTACATAAGCAGGGAGACAGTGAGAAGTCACCCGCCCACCACATCCCTCCGTTCCTGTTCACACCCCACCATCCCACCATCTGTGGCCCCCGTGGGCCCTGAGTTGCTGAGGAGCTGGCGGGCAAGGCCTTGAGAGTGCTGGAGTGCACAGCTGTATAGCATAAAGGCCCAGCCAGGGACAGGGCGAGGGGGGACTGTGATGGCAGTCAGTGTCCCGTCTGGGGCCACAATGTAATCTTTGGGTGGAAATAACCTTTTAGGGCATGAGTTTGTCTTTCTAGAATGCACATGATCCCTTATCCCAAGGAGGTTGCAAAGACCGCACTGTGGAGATGGTGAAATTGATGGTGATGGCCTAACAAAGCCTTGTAACTGCACAGCCCCTAAGAGTTTACAGAATGCTTCTGTGATGAGGATGGGTCCATTACAGCCCACAGTGTTCCGTGAAGTGGGTGGCACAGGTTGGGGGTCCCACGTTGTACCCATGGAAAGGGGACTTAATAGGGTTATGTAATTTGCATGAAAATCACAGTGCCTGAAGTGGTGGGTGAGATTCAAATGACTTGGAGCTAAGAGAGCTTGGATGCAGTACTTAATAATAACTTGCTGTGACAGTCTCAGAAAGAATCCAAATGTCAGAGCCAAATTAACCAGCAAAAAAGACAGATGGAAGTTTTCGTCCTTGCTTAGCTCATAGTCTTGAAACACAGCACTCTGGTTTTCACCTGCCCAGAGAGAGCATCCCTGTTGGCGGCAGGAGAACAGGTCAGGAAGGGCCGAGGACCAGGGCCTGGTCAGGTGCGAGGTGGCGGCAGGAATGTGCCCTTAACGCTGCTCCATCCCTTCCAGATCTGGCAGGGGATCGACATTGAGACCAAGATGCACGTCCGCTTCCTTAACATGGAGACCATGGCCCTCTGCCACTGAGCCGCCGCTGCCGCCACGGAGAAACTGCACTTTGCACAGGGGCCGCCTCCCCACCATGCTGGAGCAGCCCAGGCCGGGCCCCGGCCTCTCCCTGCAGCCCCAGGGCATAGCCAAGGCTCGTCCGCTCACCTTGTGTCTTGTAGGGTATGGTATGTGGGACTTTGCTGTTTTTATCTCTAATAAAAAAAAAAAAAGGTTTGTTAATGAACATGGCCCCTGTCAGTTCCTCCTGTCCATTAAAGTGGCCAGTTCACTGCAGTCAGCCTGAGACTGACTGGGGAATCAGCAACGACTAAATTATTTGTTTTGGAGACAGGCCTCCCTCTGTCGCCCAGGCTGGGATCGCGGCTCACTGCAGCTTTGACCCCCTGGGCTCAGGCAGTCTTCCTGCCTCAGGCTTCCAAGGAGCCGGGGCCACAGGCGCACACCACCACACCCGGCTAGTGTTTACATTTTTTGCAAAGACGGAATCTTAATATGTTGCCCAGGCTGGTCTCTTACAGCTGGGCTCAGATGATTCTCCTGCCTCGGCCTCCCAAAGTGTTGGGATTACAGGGGAGCACTACCATACACACCCGGACTAAATCATATGAAAAGATGGGTTTGGCAGAAGGATTGTTCTCTTTTGTTTTTTTTTTGCGTAAAGTATCTGCTGTTCTCCCTGTGTAAGTCCCGGGAACCCATCCGCCTTCTCCATCCTAGGGAGTCAATTAAGGAGAAGCAGCTCTGACCATGCGTGGGCTTCTGAGGTGGCCAGGACTCAGGCGGGGGCGCCTCCGCACAGTCACAGCCACATCTGTAGACGGAGAAAACATCTGGAGCCCTGAGCCTGTGCCTGCTGTGGGGATGCCCCTAGCCCACCCTGTTGGCCCATGGGCACGGTGGGGGGAGTCAGGACCTGGCTGGCTGACTGGGGACTCCCAGCTCTTCACCAGGGGGGTCTGCCAGCCATGGCTGTGCCTTGGCTCTTTCTGGCAGTCCTGGGCCAGTTGCAGGGCCCAGGGCCTTGCAGTCCTCCAGGAAGCAGCGGCAATGGAAGCTGGGTAGGTGTCTGGCCCAGGTAAGTGTCTCTGACAACTTCAGTTATCACCTTTTGATTTGGAGACTGGCTAGAGCTGGGGGCAGGGAAACAAAGATTGTTGGTCTTGGCTGTGGTGGCCTGGAGTCACCAGGGCTGGCACCTGTGGGGCTTGGAGAGCTGTGTCCTGGAGGGACTGGGACAGCCTGCTGAGTGTGACTTCCCCAACTCCCTGTGTAGGCCGCCAGCTCCTGAATGTGGCATTGAGGACCCTGGATGGTGCGTTCCATCGCTGTGCAAGGCTGGCAAGCATTGACTTTCCAGGCCTCTTTCTGGTCCTTAAGTTCACGAAACGCCCCGTTCCTTTGTTGACCTTCCCTGGGTGGCGGCGTTCTAGCCTCCCGAGAGAGCTCTCTTGGTAACTGGCAGTGGCTGTTATTTGCATTCGTGACATTTTCATAGTTTTGATATTAAGTGTGCTTTATCTTCTTTACTACAAGCTCACGCCTTGCAGTTCAGAATTTAAAAGGTGCAGAAAGGCAGGCCGTGGAGTCTGCCCAACCCCAGCCCCCAGGCTCCCTTCTCAGAGGCAAGTGTGTTAGCTTGCTGCCTTAGGCGTCCTTCCTGAGCCATCGCATGTGTAAGCAAATGTGTGCGTCAGCATTCTTAGTTCACTCCACTTTTCAAAAAAATTTATTTATTATACTTTAAGTTCTGGGGTACATGTGCAGATTGTGCAGGGTTATTACATAGGTATACACGTGCCATGGTGGTGGTTTGCTGCAACCATTGCCCCGTCACCTACATTAGGTATTTCTCCTAATGCTGTCCCTCCCCATTCCCCCCACCCCCTGCTATTCCTCCCCTAGCCCCCAACCCCCTAGGCCCTGGTGTGTGACACTCCCTTCCCTGTGCCCATGCATTCTCACTGTTCAGCATCCACTTATGAGTGAGAACACACGGCGTTTGGTTTTCTGTTCTTGAGTCAGTTTGCTGAGAATGATGGCTTCCAGCTTCATCCATGTCCCTGCAGAGGACATGAACTCATCCTTTTTTATGGCTGCATAGTATTCCATGGTGCGTATGTGCCGCATGTTTTTTATCCAGTGTATCACTGATGGGTATTTGGGTTGGTTCCAAGTCTTTGCTATTGACAACTCCACTTTTTGTAAATGGTGATATTTACAAGGCTTCAGTGTCCGTTTTGCGAGGTTCCAGGTGGAGACTTGTGAACAGAGGAAGTGATGAGCCCAGGGCATCTCTGCTTTTCTGGTGCCCGCTCAGCAGGCCCCTTCTTTTATTTCGTTTTATATTTATTGTACATTTTATTTATTTTTTGAGCCCAGGGCTGCAGTGCAGTGGTGCAGTCTCAGCTCACTTCAACCTTTGCTCCCAGGCTCAAGCAGTCCTCCTCCCTCAAACTCCCGAGTAGCTGGGACTACAGGCGCCCGCCACCACACCTGTCTAACTTTTCTATTTTTAGTAGAGACGGGGTCTCCCCATGTTTCCCAGGCTAGTCTTGAGCTCCTGAGCTCATGCGGTCCACCCACCTCTGCCTCCCAAAGGGCTGAGATTATAAACGTGAGCCACAGTGCTGGGCCACACCCTGCCACTTTAAAGGTTCAGGGAGTCCATTTGGTCCAGCACATCATAAGCGCAGCCCCTGGACACTGTTCTAGGAGACAGTGGCTTGTGCTTAAGGCTGCAAATGCCCATAGCCCAGATGGTACCAAGATGCCCCATCTCCACTCCAGCATCGGGCCTGGTGTCCAGCGGGAACCCCATGCAGTGGAGTGGCTGCAGGGGAGCCTCCTCTCTCAGCCTCAGACCACTGCTGGCCACATGCTTGTGGACAGTTGTCACATCTCAGGCAATGGCGGGCACAGCAGGCAGAAACAATTATTGTTGGATGTGTTCCCATGGAGCTGATTGCATAAAACCCGTTCCCCGAGGGCTCCCATGCCCCTGCCCCCTTGAGAGGTGCCTGAGAGGGTTCTGGGTGTTCCATGGATGAATACTGACTTCAACAGGTGTATTCTTCTTTTAATATGTGTAAGAAAGAAAGGAACTTTACCCCACGCCAGGGAGTCCATGGGATGCTGCTTAGGATGAGTTGAAAGTCAGGATTTAAATTTAAAAACACAGCCAAGCAGCACAGGGAGCTAAAGGGCCAGGCGACCCGCCGCCCAGGGAGCAGGCGAAGGGCCCCGGGAAAGTGAGCGTGGCTTGGGGAGGCTCAGCCTTTGGTTAATGCGCACGACCCCCTGGGCAGGTACCAAGCTGCCGCTGAGAGGCTGTTGACTCTGTGGCATCATTGTCATTGTAAGCACCTGGCAGAGCCTGGTGGACACCAGACAGCAGCGTGTGTCACCCCAGGCTCTCCTGAGGCCTCTGCTCTCTGCAGGTCCGTGGCTGGAGGCAGGTTCAGTCTTTCCGGTGCAGTGAAATGGCATGGTCTGAAATCACCTCCGGAACTCAGCTTCTCAGTCTAGCGCTCCATTCAGCACTCAAAGCTGCAGGCAGACCAGGCGTGGTGGCCCGTGCCTGTGCCTTTGGGAGGCTGAGTCAGAGGAGTCACTTGGTCAGGAGTTTGAGACCACGCTGGCCAACATGGTGAAACCCCGTCTCTATTGAAAATAGAAAAATTAGCTGGGCATAGTGGTGAGTGCCAGTAGTCCCAGGTACTCAGGAGGCTGAGGCAGGAGAATCACTTGAACCTGGGAGGTGGAGGTTGCAGTGAGCCGAGACCAAGCCACCGCACTTCAGCCTGGGTAACAGAACAAGACTCTGTCTCAAAAAAAAAAAAAAAAATGCTGCAGGGCAAAGACAGAGGTCTCTGTTTCCTGCCCTCAAGTGCTAGCTACATAGTGGGAGAGACAAAGCCCCGGGGCTTCCAGGTGGATCCCAGGGACGTGGGACGCGATCGCCCTCACCCGTGCTCCTGCCTTCCCCTGCTGCTTGGGAGCCTCTTGATCCCCTGGCTGCCAGCAGAAGGCACCTAGAAAGTCACTAGGACAGCGTGGTGGGGATCGGCCTTACCGTAAGAACCGCCCTCTCCCAGCCCCCACGCACCTTGCCCTGCCCTGCCTTGCCCATGTGATCGTCCCACTGAGCAGGAGGGACACTGGCACCGCCACCAGAGACCCCAGGCTTTCTGGGACTCTTCTGGTTTGCTTCGATTTGGTTCTTTTCAACAAAGGCCCTTCATTAATGTGAAGTGTTTTTATAAATGATAAATCACTTTCCGTCAGCCCCTGTGCCCCGAGTTTTAGTTTGGGAGAGATGTGGCTATGATGGGCACGCATCAAACGTGCTCCCCGTTCAGGCCACTGAGGGCTGCCTGATGTCTTTGAAGCTTTGGGCCATCGCTTATCTAAACAGCTAATTAAAATGAGGTTGAGTCACTGTGAGCCCAGTCCACACCGCTCAGAAGAAAGCTCATTTGTGCATAATCACTGAGGGTGTCCTCTAATTGGCAGGGTTAGGGCTCATTTCCACCAGAGCGTGGACACAGAAATCACCTGGCACTCTCCTGCTTGGCTCCTGGCATTGTCTATGGCATCCCAGGAGCCATCAGGGTTGGCGACGAGTTGGTGCAAACCTGCTCCCAGAAGGGGCAGGCTGATGCGTCTTGTGGGGCTGCTGGCCTCTGATCAACAGAGACCGAGGGTTGCTGCTCTGGGCACCGATCTTGGTCAGCCCCACCATCTGGGCACTGCGGTCTGTGCCTCGGGCTGGAGGCAGGTGGTTTGGAAATGGCTCTCGTTACCTGCTGGACAATGGGGCGTGCCCATGAGGGGATTTCTGGCCTCACAGACCCTGTTCCAAGTGCAGCAAGCCCCTCTCATCCCTGGATGGGGACAGGAACTGAATGACTGGGGCACCTCTACTCTGGCAGCCTGAAGGAGGTGATGTGTTTGCCCTGAAACCTGGTCAGCAGGTGAGTGATAACCACATACACGGGTTAACAGCCTTCCTTCCGTCAGAAATGACACCCGTGACTAAAAGGAACCAGGCAGAAATCAACACTAGGTCAAATATTTGAAGGAAGCTGATAAGTTTGTCCTTTGAAGGCCACAGGCCATAGGTGGAGAAGGCTGAGCAGGGGCGGTGTCCTCCGCCTGCTGGACGCCAGGGAGGTCATCTCTGTCCATATTCTTCAGCCATCTGCCAGGAATAGTCGAAAGCGAGCTGTACAAATATTGCCGTATTACCAAGGGGAAAGGTTGGCTTTTGGATGTTGAAAGAATATGGCAATTTGACACAAACACTCTAATTTGGTAGGTTTACAAAAGGGCTGTGTGATGGAAATCTAATAAGAGCAGCTCAGGGGACACGCTGCAGCCACGTTAAGCATGAATTATGGATAAGGGAACCGAGTAAGATGACAGCAGCTTCTAGCGCTGGCCAAGTACCCTCTTAGGGAACGAATTATTGCTAGACTTTAACAAAACAATGCTATTGTTTTCTGGGCCAACGGACTGGAAAGTTCTTTTTACACTTTGCTAATGGGAGACAGGTTATCTGTGGATCTGATCCTTGTCACAGGGCCGTTGAACCTGTCCTCACCTGCCTGCAGTTAACGAGGCTGAGGCTGAACTCTGCTGGAAACAGCGCCGTGTGACTTAAGTAGGCTGATGGAGAGTTAAAAATACAAGTTGCCTTGGCAAGCCATTTGCAAACACCTGCCTTGCAGGCTGTCCTCCCACACAGCGACCTTGGGAAAGCCAGGAAGAGCTGAGTAGGGGGAGCCAGCATGGAACTGCACTCCCCGGTGCACTGGTGTCATCTCTGTCCTCTTGCAGAATTTGCACATGTGGCAGTCATCAGGGGTTTGGTGGTGGACCAGCCTGGTCCTAGGAGGACTCACGACTCTGAGGAGGACGTGGTGGCTGCTCAGCCCTCTAATCTGTTTGTTGACCAAGTCAGAGAGGGACTGGGCTCTGGTCTCACAGAGGAAGGGCTGGCACCCCAACAGTGGCTGTGATGGGGTGGCAGGGGTGGAGGGACCTGCTGAGCTAGCTGCCATGTCTGTCTTAGAGAAATGACAAGGCAGCATTTGCCCTGGCATTGGGGGCAAGGGATGAAGAGACCTGGCAACAGCTCAGCTTCGGGGAAAGAACAGCCCCCCGGTACAGAGCAGTCAGACGGCTGCTTCTGGAAGTCCACGCTCGGCATCAGAAGCTGAAAGTGGGCTGGGGACAAGGCACCCGCCAGAGCCCAGTGAGAGGGACTGTGCCATCGCACATTAGAGGCAGCCCTGGTCCAAGTCGCCGCAGGCCCCTGCAGCGGTAGCCAGGTAACCATCTGGCCTGGCCTCGTGGGTGACGTGACGCGGGCAGGCCTGTGTGGCTCGCAGCACCTCGGCGTGGCTGGCCAGCGCTGTAAGCTCACTGCTACCGCAGCTGCTGCTCAGAACAGAGGCTCTGTCAGGCAGTGGGAGATCACCCTGTTGGAGGCCCTGTGGTGGCCTACCCGGAATAGCAGCCACTGGACTGTTGTCATGAGAAGGCTGGCCTCTCACTGGGGGAAGCTGTTTCTCTGCAACTGTAAGCAAAGTAGGTTTGAGGCGTTTGCCTCTAACATGTGGGGTGGGAAGCGCCAGCCCCTGAAACGCGGGGCCTCCAACTCTCAAGAGGTGGGATGGGAGTGAAGGACTTCATCTTGGGGGTGTCAGCCTTCCCTTTCCGAAAGGACCAAGCCCTTCTCCTGGGGAAATTCACTTTCCCTCTGGTCAGCTGAAACCCTAGCGTTCAGCTGGCACAGGGAGTTCTGCTTGGTAGGAGAAGGTGGTGCGTCCCTGGAGTGTCTCTGAAACGGGAATTATTGCCTGGGCAACAGCAGCACCAGGGTGGCACAGGGCTTGGCTTACAGAACGCACTCTAGTGGCAGAGGTGACATTCTCGGGGCTGTGGGTCCTTCGAGAATCTGATGAGACGTAACCACACTTTTTCCCAGAAAATGTCCTCATGCACTGTTTCACACATGGCAGGTCCTTGAATAACATCGTTTCATTCAATGTCATTTTGTTATAACATTGAGAACTAAATTGATTCCTGGCTGGTTCCACTGTCTGTTCGTCCTCCCCGTCTGTGCAAGTTTTCTGGGCACTTTGGTTTCCTCCCACACCCCAAAGATGTGCACATGAAGTTTGCTGGTGTCTGAATGGTTGCAGTGTGTGTGTGTGTGTGTGTCCGGTGGTGAAAGGGTGTCCTGTCCAGGGTGGGTCCCCGCCTTGCACACTGAGCCGCTGGGAGAGACTCTGGTCACCCACCACCTTGAACTGGAATAACTGAGTTGGAAAATGAGAGGAGTAGTGAATAAAAATGATTGTAAAATAAAAATTCAGTCTCGTATAATCATACACATGCACAATAGCAAATTACGCTGTCCAGAAGTGCCCGGTGAGCCAGTTCATTGCAGTGTGTGACTTGTGTGGTGGAAGGAGGTGCTCCTGACAATTTCTGCTTTGCAAACATTTCGTGATTTAACCCACCATCGCTGAAGCTGCCAGCACCCACTGCGTCACCAAAAACTGGGTAAATAATTACCTTGTTGTTAGTAATTTTTCTTAAACATATGTATAACTCACATTTATTGAATGTTTAATATTATGTGTTTAATTTAAAGTTCTAAAGTTTGGTGATGCTTTTATGGCCAGAAATATGCTGTGGGAACTTAACTCTTGTTTACATTAATTAGCCTACAGTAAAATTAGTTTCATTATACATCATTATGCTTAAAGTTGCCGTTTCTTTTTTTGAGGCAAAGTCTCACTCTCTTGCCCAGGCTGGAGTGCAGTGGTGCAATCCTGGCTCACTGCAACCTCTGCCTCTCCGGTCCAAGTGATTCTCCTGCCTCAGCATCCCAAGTAGCTGGGATTACAGGTGCATGCTACCAGGCCTGGCTAATTTTTGTATTTTTAGTAGAGATAGGGTTTCGCCATGCTGGCCAGGCTGGTCTTGAATTCCTGACCTCAGGTGATCTGCCCACCTAGGCCTCCCAAAGTGCTGGGATTACAAGCATGAGCCACTGCACCCAGCCAAAATTAGTTTCATTATACCTCATTTTGCTTAGTTGCAGTTTCTAAGAATGCCTATTAAAGACGGTTGGTGAAGACTTATGTATAATGCTGTGGGTTTCTTGGATCCTGGGCTAGGAGCCCCTGTAGTGGAAGTTCTGGGAAAAACCACTTGCCTGAGGGTTTACAAAACAAAGCCATGGTGGGAGGTAAGATTTCAAGGGGGTGGGAAGAGAGCTGGAACCGTGACATACCAGGGTTATCACTGTATGCCTTGCCCGAGTGCTAAAATAACTTCACCAGTAAATACATTCAAAGCATTTAATATCAGAACAATACGGACATAATAAAGTAGAAAGCAAGTCTGACAGTGTTGTGAGATGAGACATGAGATCTTCAGTGTTTTGCCGCCCAGCTCTGCCTGGCATGCCTAAGTCTCTTCTACCTTTAGGGGAATCACAGATGGAGGAGTCTTTGAGAGGGACTAAAGGAGAGGATTGAACCCTAAAAACTCAGAACATGTGAAAGGACCTGGATAAAGGTAAGGTGGCTTAATTTGGATAAATGTTGGCTTATCAAGGAGCATTTATCCTTTCCCTGTCAGTGTGATTTATTCCAGGACGTTCAGGTTTGCAGCAGAAAACGCTGCCTGCAGTTGGTGTGCTTGAAGATTACAGTTTAGGTCCAATCAATCTCCTTTACAAGACCCACGCAACTTTCATGAACAGCAGGTACGTCACAAACAGGCTTTGGCGTGGGGGGAGCTGCACTTGTGACATTTTTATGCTGGACCAGCTGCTGGCTGGCCGAATTCTGGGTCTAATGTCTTTTAAAGTTTGTTATCTCTAATTGCTGCAAAGTTAGGAAGGGAGAATGTACCTGCAAAATGAACTGTGAAGGCAGACTGGACGGGGCTGCTTTTTGAAAAGAAAAACATTTTCCCCAGTCGTCCAGATACATTAAGACTATGAGAGAGAAAGGGCGGGGCTCGAAGAAAACTTTATAGAGCGAGGTCACCAGTGAGCAGTCTGACCACCACATGACAACAAAAGTAAACAAAATCCTGCATTTGCTGCCTACAGGCTGTCGCCATTTAGGAAGCCATCTGGTTGAAAGGAAGCAGAAAACCCTCTGGTCCATCTGCCTCGCAGGAAGGCAGGGGCTGAAAGCGCTCTCTGGCCAGGGAGGTGATGCTTCCCAGTCGCTGCTCTGCCTGCTCCGTTCCCCTGTGTATTTGGAGATGAATGTGGAATGGCTATCTTAAGCAGTCTGATCCAGAATCTTCATGACTTGGAAGTCCTAGGTTTTGAGTAATGGCAGGCACTTCGCTCTGATACATACACATGTGCAGTTGAGGATTTGTTTTGTTTCTGGATGAGAGTGGGCAAACGATTCCCACACGAAAGGTGCTTCTCCTACCTCCTCCTCCCTTCCTTTTCTCTTCTGCATAGCCCCTTGTACCTTTTTGTTTTATCCAGAGTTGC
>PVKP010015575.1:0-50104 GCA_004027715.1 Plecturocebus donacophilus | reverse complement strand
TTTCTATCACTTGGGTTTTCCAACAGAAAATTTCCCCTATGCTCAAATATACTGTTGAATTAGATATAATTAACATATAAATGTGCCAGGTAGGTGAGATATATTTAATGGAGGAAATCTAGCAGGATTTCAATCTTGAAAAAAAAATATGTACAGTATTAAGGTTTCATAATATATTTTTTCTCTTATAACATTTTATGAATACATTCTTTACTTGATGTGCTGCTTAATGAGAGAAAAACTTTCCAAAGTATCAAAGAACTTCTATTTTGCTATTTTTGTCCTACCCGTGCTGTGTTTTACTTGGAACTTCTTTCAGAAAGTATGGATCTTATCTGTGTTTATTTTTTTCCCAAAAAAGGAAGTGGGCAAAATGTTAGGAACTAATTAACTATCTCCTTGCAGTTAGTGGTTCTGAATTTGAAGAATTATGCGTTTGGAAATAAGGCACGTTAATCTCCTAAAGAATTTTCTCAAAGCTAAAAGTTTTCTAAGACAGGCTTTATATTGAATATGGTTGCAGTGTTAGCACAATATTTTCTCGTCCTATCAGGGAGGTTTGCATTTCCACATGGAGTTTTATTTAGTTCTCATCATGAAATCTTCCATTTTGATATTATCCTGCTGTGTGTTACTGGTATGTTCTCTGGAGCACAATGTCTATGAGACTTGTCTGCAATTTGAAACCGATTCAGAAACACTGATTATCACACAATAAAACCATAGTATTAAATAATATATGTATGAAACTGGGATTTTAATTTTCATGTGTCTGTGAATAGAAATCTAAAACATTTGTAGTAGTGGCAAGGGTAGAAGAAGACAGGAGCTTACCAGGTTGGTTTATCATTTTGTTTTTGAATTTTGTCATTGAGTAATTTATTTACATTACACATTTTCATTAATGTGTTTCAATATATTACTATAAGGAACAGAACAAGAATAAAGAAAAATATTAAGTTAATTCTATATGACCTACTTTTAAGGATTCATATATACATATTCTATCTACACACACACACACACACACACACACACACACACACAAATATACTCTGACTAGTTTTCAATTATTTTTAAAGCATGATCCACTGTTTTCAACATCTTTTGGGTGGGGAAATATGTGAGATGGGGAAGGGGTGGGGATGTTTTGGTTTGCATTCTGTACAGTATCTGGATTTCCCAACATATCCAGACAAGTTTTCCAAATCATTTCACATTCCTGTAACAACTCACCATCACATATTTTCTCTTATTAATGTCCTGATGATAAGTCCTTGAAATCCTAGGCAAGAATTTTCCTTAGAAGTGAGAAACATTTTATATTTCTAACTTTCAAAAATATAAAACCTGTTTTATATGTTGTGTCCTTGGATTAATAAACTATTTCAAGGTTATTATGATAAACAGAGTTGTTTTATTCCAGATGTAATGCCCAAGTAATTACACACTATAATAAAATTAATCCAGCAAAATGATATAAGAAAAGCCAAGAGTAATGAGGTCAGTTTCACTTTTACAATTATAAAGGAGCATTCATTTTAAATTAACTTCAGCCATTTAATGAAAAGCTATGCATGTACACATTAACTTGTTCAATACAACACTAGTAAATAGAGAAAGTGATCACCAACATTATTCCCCGAAGTCTATCTAATGAATTCCCTTTTAACCTGGTGACCCAAACAACTCCACACCATGATTCAGATGACAGGAACATTCACTTTAATAGTCTTAACTATAGGTTTGGAGAGCAGTCTGTAATTAAGGGTCAGGTGATTGAGAATCATTGATAAATCCAATCAACCCCCATCATTCAGAATCTAGTGGTATGGAAGCCATTTACACAAATAACCTTTAACTGCTCTTAATTAATGTGCAAGTGTATAATTTATACTATTTTCCTCTAGACCTGCTTACCCAAAGCACTCATTTCCTGTCCAGTAATGGCATTTGGTGCTAGATTTCAGACATTTGTAAAACATATCCTGCCATGGATACTGAATATATTGTTTGGCATTTCATAACTGATCCTATGCAGCACTGAGTAAAAAGAAAAAATAAAACTCAGTTTTTTAGATAATGTTTTTCATGTCCAGCACTAAGTATATTTATCTGAAATGACTTGTGAAACAAGGGAGGAGAATAAATAAATAGTTGAATGAATATATGTTTTTATTTGGCCTAATAGTTGTAGTTTTGTCTCTAACAGAAAAAGTTAAGCTAAACCTTCTTTGCATCCTTGACTTTTATCTACCTGTGACATCACAATTCATACCACATGAAAGTTAGTTATTATTTATAAAAATATACTTTCCTCTAATCACTTTATTCCTTTCTCTTCTGATTTTTCTTCTTTCTCTTTTTGTTATTTGACAAAAGAAAAAAGAAACTGAATTTTTATAGTTTGATGAAAAGGTCAACAATTAATAATAGAAGCAATATTAAATAAGAAGGCAATAACAGCGTTAAGAATCTTTTTTTTTTTCCTCATTTTCTTGCTTGTCTCACTATGGAGAACCATTAGTTCCACAGCTGTTAAAGACAAGATTTCTGGTTTTAAAAGAGATGTTTTTAAAGTTTCACATTTGCCACACCCTGGGAAGGAAAAGTTGCTTCTAGTTCCCATCAGCCTGAAAGAATTAGGATGATGACATTATTGTGGCAGAAAAGTTTTTCATACACGTTTTGGTAAACCTCTCCAATGAGGATGAACTTAACTAGTCAGTTAGCAAATGAAGCCATAAAGTTTGCTTTAGTTTCATGTTGTTGCATCAGAAATTCTACTTGTGTTATATTAATTAGCATATTCTATTTTGATTTTCTAAGTATGGGGACATTACTGGTTATAGCAGCATGTATTTCTAAGTGAATTAAGTAAGTACAGATATATGAATAAGAAAAATATAATAAAAAATATATGAGGATAAACTACAGGTCAGTTAAGGTTTACAGTAATGTTCAACAGGTATGTACAAACATCGTGCATCATATATGAAAATTCATAAGCAAAGGCTGAGTGTATAATTTCCATTCCTGACATTGTTATATTTTTGTCACTTCCCCACCCTCATCAAAAAACATTTGCTTATTAACATAATAAAATAATTTTGTCCATGAGATATAAATATTTACATAATCTTATAAAAGAGAAGTTTAAATATAATTGGGACATAATTTATTTCTACTTATATAAATATACCAAGAGCAGCATTCTTTGACTTCATTACAGAAAAAAATAAGAACTTTTAAAAGATAAGTCTCAAAAAGGAAATTATTTCAAATGTCTATTATTTGTGATAGTACTATGTCAGTAGTTTTTTCTGTTCCCTTGGGGTTCAAATCTGAATGTCATATTTACCTAGTAGCTATAAAGTGTATTGAAATAGATACCAACTTAGGACAAAAACAAGATCATTTTGACAAGGGAGTTACACACAAGTCAAGGCATTAACATTTTACCTCACAGGCACCAAAGTTCAAAATGTGCTTTAAATGAAAGATTAAATGATTGCAATATCTCAGTTTCAAGCCAGCTGATATTTGTCTACATCTATAAAAACTAATAATTGAAATATCACACATTAATTATGGCTTGTGTGAGTTATGCATTAAAAAGGACAGAGATGATAGTTACTCACTGACTAGGCAGGTGGCTCTTGGGAGAGACGATGAGGAGATGTACAGAAGGAGCAATGAACAGGGAAGAAGTTTTAATTAGGATGGAATGTCAAATGACTGATTCAGTCACTGTAAGCAATCAGGGGTTCAGACCCTTATTCTGAGGTACTCTAAAAACCCTGTCTGTACTGGTCTGAATGTTTATGTACACTCATAATTTATATGTCTAAACCTAATCACCAATGCAGTGGTATTAGGAGGTATGACATTCCAGAAGTGATTGAGTTATGAGGATGGAGCTCTCATAAATGGGATTAGTGTCCTTATGAAAGAGGCCCTAGAGAGTTGTCTTCACCCTTCCACTGTGTGAGGACACAGCGGGAAAGTTCTATCCAGGAACAGACCCTCACCAGATGCCAAATCAACTTTATCTTGGACTTTGCACCCTCCAGAACTGTGAGAAATAGTTTTCTGTTGCTTATAAGTTAACTTCCCAGTCTATTGTGTTTGTTTTAGGCCTGAATGGACTGAGACACTATCTTATGTGTACTTTTTTAGCTGCCTTCATTTTTTAGGGGTACTTCCTCTAGTTCCATTAATAATAGAACAAACATTATTTTTCAAAGATTTCCCTTGAAAACTGAGAGTACTGGTCTGGTCAAATAAAAACATATATTCATTTATCCTATTGACTATATTCATTAGGTAAGAACTCTATTTTATTCACTTTTGCATTTTCAGGATCTGTTATAGTGATTGAATATAACAGGAATTTTAAAATAAAAGTATGATGAATAAAATCAACTACCTTTATGTGTTTGATACAAGAGGCTTTAAAAATATTAAAAGTATAATTATAATTTACATATTACAATGAAAATTTTATAAGACCACATATAATCACAGATTCTGATCTTGGCAATGTCCTGTAGTCACTTAAAAGGTTTTATTTGTTTTAAACTCATCTCTTAGTCAAGGATAATGCTTATCCTACATAATATACCTGATAATTGAATATGAAAGAATATGGATACTCTTTAAAGTTAAAATATTACATGAGAATGCAAAACTTGACCCTCCCATTATCATCAATATCAGGTTAATGGATTTAGATATAGGGAATCAGTTAATAGTATGAGAATGAACACAAAATTTCTGAAACAAACATAACTAAATAGAGATTCTAACATTTGGAAAATATTGTGAAGTAATGTAAAACACAGTGTGAGTTTATTGTTGTTGAAAAGGAAATATGAATGAAAATAATTACCTATCTAGGCTCATTATAAGTATCAAATACGTTCATTATATGGCAAATTTAAAAATGGCCATAAATTAGATAATTTCTTATTGCAGCAGTATTGTTGCTTAACTGTGAAACAGCATGTGTATCTATATATATTGAAATATTTTGTTATGTTCAGATTGTTTTTAACATGTCTGATTACTTTCTGCATATATATTTATATATATGTATAGTTACATATGTACACACATATATACATATATATGATCTTTATATAGGAGTTATCACTGTGAATACACTGAGTGGCATCACCTTCCAATATTGCCTCTGAGCAGAGAATTGGGTATTGAGAAACTATAGAAACATGGTATATTGTTATTTTAAATTACTCATTCTTATAATAGAGCCCAATGATAAATGAACATTTTACAATCAGCTGAAACTTGCTTCATCTTAATTGTTGAAATTTGAGTTAGATGTTTTTTTCTTAAATAGAAAAATATTTGCAATTGTAGGCTGATTAGTCATAAGTCAAAAATTTGGTATCATGTTTAATATATAGTGCCAGATATATTAAATTCACAAACTTTTATCATTCTTTTTGAAATATACTTGAGACTTACACCTAGAGATAAAGATCAGAATACATTTCTTTAACATGAATAAAAGCATGTGCCACATCACACTTTAAATAAACACCCAAGTAGCAAGATGATAAAAATTATATATTCTTGGTTAAACAGATATGTTATTGTCACATGAGTTGCCATCTTTAGCCTAAGAGGAATATTAACTCCAGGCTTAAATTGAGAAAATATACGTAGGAAATGTTGAACAAAATGACTCATATTGTGTGTTACTTTCTTGTCATCGAATTTTTTTCAACAGTATTCAGTTTTTTCCATGTGAAAGTAAGAAACAGAGGTGGACATAAGATAGCAAGGTTTACAAGGAAAATAAAACTCTATAGTGTTCGCTATTGTTCATAGTAGTGATCATTGCTTCTAGTACATTGTAGGTATACAATCAAATGTGAATAGATTATAATGGAAATAAACAACTTCATGTTTGCCGTGGGGCCTAATTCTATTTCTTACCAGTCTGTTTATGGTGGGTATGTAACAAAAGTTCAGCTAGTTACATTAACTGTAAAATGAAGATCATCAATTTCTCTCCGAATGTCAAAGAACATAAATTAAAATAGTATTTTTAAATTTATTTTGTAAACTATAAAACAGTATGCACAAAATGCAAGCAGACTTCACTTAAGTGTGAACCGTAAATGTCACTGTGCTAGCTGACATGTTGAAAGTGATTTTTAATAATCAATAGGAAAAAATCATAATCTTTAAAAATTTTTGTAACAAAATGTGAAAAACATTAAAAAATTTGACTGTTATTTATAAGTATATAAGGAAACAAAAATAGTAAAACTAACATTTTTAGAATATTATAATTCAAAAGATTAGAAACAATGAGAACTAAAATGTTTTCCTTGCAAATAACTTATCAGGAATATTGCTTGCCTTCTCATCATATACTTGCCTTCTCATCATATACTTGACAATATTGCTTGCCTTCTCATCATATACTTGACAATACCTATGGAATGATCATTATTTTTATTCATTGATATATTGTCATATTTCTTTCTGAGTATGGATCAGCTTCCAACATTGTATTCTTTGTACTTACAATGTCATGAAATATTTGAAAGTTTCTTTAATGTGAAGTGGTTTTATAGCATAACTTCCAATGGGACCTTATGATCCTTTTTGTCACAACTATTTCCTTATTTACGTTGATAAATTTGCCTTCCCTGAGTTCCTCTGGCTGTGTATCTAGAGTCTCATGTCAAATACCAAAATGCTCACATTCAACTAACTCTTCTAGAATTCCATTTATATTTAATTCAGGTTTTTTTTCTAGCATTATCATTTTTGCCGTTACTGCACTTTCATCTTTATTGACCTATTTCTTTTAATGATACATTTTTGTAAAGTGGCACATTGGTAGGTTTGTCCCTGAGAAACAAGGGGCAAGAGAGAGAGATGCATGCTTAGCTGTCTGAGAGTGAACTGAACATAGGTACCAAGCCCTGGCACACTGCAAAAACAGTGACATGCTTGGTCACTAATCATGATGGGTATCTCTTATCACATAGTAGGGATTTGTGATCTGAAGAGCTAGCAGTCAAATTTGTACTTTTTGCAATTGTTCTCAGTTAATATAATGTGGTAACTGAAATGTGAACTATGCTGCTGAGAGGCTGGTATTATTTAACTAATCTGTGTAATTGAAATTCATGTATTTTGCTACCAGGTACAGTGGGGACTGCATTTTTATTATTCTCATACCTCTGTGAAGTCATTTTGATAGTTTTCCATAGAAAAATGGAGCTCTTCATAGCAAATCATGCTTCTTTGTTATTTGTATGATAGGAAATGGTTTATAACTGAAGGGGTTAACAGTTTTTATTAATATGAAGAATGATTTGCAAGGTAAATAGGTTTTGACTGTTTATATTTTAAAGAATCAAAACATAATCATTTTCCTTGATGAAAGCAAAGTTTATTCTAATCCCTTTCAGTTTATCACAATACAAAAAATTGTATTTAGCTAATCAGATTTTGATAGAAAAATGTTTCAATTTTAAATAAATTGCTATAACTGTAATTTCACTACTCTCCCAGTAGAGTCCATTTTCCCTTGTGAAATTTTTAAAAAATATAATAGGCAGCCACTTAATATAAAGTTAGAGCTTCAGTTCTTTCTTCAGAAAAAGTTGACAAAGGATCTTTTTTGGTGTTTGGTTCAAATTGTGCTGTATACACAGGTTTCAGGGAAGAGTCTGAGGTTGCACAGTGAGATGAAAATGGTATGATGCTCTTTCATAGAATATTCTTTCCAAGTGATTGGAGGGCACTTGATATAGTCTTCCTTTTAGAGTTACAACATCGTTGAGAAAGAAGAAAGAACTTAATTTGGAAAGCACCTCTCTAAATTTTCCCACAAAATACTTTGAATTAAAGAGGACAATGAAAATGATTGCTTCTAACTATAGCTGAATTCACTTCCATTTGGTAGCTATTTGCATTCTACTTTATAATATAAATAGTATCTGAATATTTGTACTGACCCAGTAAAATTTTCTTTTGTCTCTTCATTGTATTTTTTAAAAAATAATATTTTGTATACTTTTTGATTTAATGGTAATCAATTATTATATCAGACAGCTAGTTGCAATCAAAACATTACAAAAGAACAAAACTTGAATGATTAATATTATTTATGTAGCAATCAGATTAGAATCTATCAAACATGTACTAATTTTGACTTTTGTTTCTTCTTGGGAAATTATTACATGCAAATATATAGCCATATCCTAGCTTTTTAAAAAAATTCAAAGAATGCAAAAAAATAAAAATGAAAAAGCAACAAGTTAAGCACTCTATACCTTATGGTATAGTATCATCATTTTTGTGAAAGTTTCTTTCTCTTGTTTTTTTTTTTAATGTTTCATTCCCCTTCATCCTTATTCTTCTCTACTGGCAACATTCAAATACATTTGAAATAAGTCTTTTTACTAATATACTATTATTTTCTTTCACATACTTTAGAGCATATAAGTGATATGCAAAAGGTTTCTTGATGTGGCTTCCTATATATTTCATTCATTGCATCTAATTGTTTCATTACATAGTGGTTCACCAAATTTTACTTATCCATACCTCCATTGATGAGCATCTAATTTCTTCTCTCTGTATCCTACAGTAATATTACTATAAATAATATTTTCATATATGTCACTGTTATAGACCTGTGTGACAATTTCTCTAGGATATTATCCCAGGGGCAGAATTTGGATTCTATAGTTGTGAATTCTTAATTTGATTAAGCGCTACCATCAAAATTGTACTTCAGCATGACTACACAAACCTGTATCTCCACTTGTATTTCTTTGGTGCTTTTAAACTTTTCATTTACATTTTTTGGAAACTAACTATATCTTTTCCCATTTTACTAATAGAGTTGCTATCTTACTCTGGATTTGTGCATTCTAGATAAGATATTTTCTTGTCAGTTTTAAATATTGCAAATTTCTTCTCCCTCTCATCTGATATTTGTATATTAATTCTATCTATGACATTCTTTGTTAGATACCTTAATTCATTTTAATCAAATTCATAAACTTTTTTGGACTTAAGATTTGTTTTGTTTTCTATTTTATAATAGGAAATTTTCAATCCTATAAAACACGATATTCAGAGTTAAGCATTTGTTAAGATTTTGCAAATGTTGGGTAGCATTTGTTCTATTTATATTTTTGTAACAACTTGTATGAAGTTGTAATTAATTTCTTCTTGAACATTTGTTGAAGCATACACTTAAGCAACCCAAAGCTGTTTTAGCATTATGAAATCTACCAGGATGTATGATCTCAAAATTCATTTTATAATAACACATGATAAAATTATACTACTTCTTTACAACACTAGGAATAAAAGGCTGTTCTATATCAACAACATGTTTAGTGGCATAAGACTAAGAGGATACGGTGCCTAGTCTCCAGTGATGGCTCCCAATAATCCCTTTCCTTCCTATATGCACAAGTCACACCTCATATGGAGGTAAAGCTTAATTGCCCTTTCCTTGAAGCTCATCTGCTTTTGTGCTCATTTGGCTTTGAATGCAGTCAATGTGGAGAGTAAAATCAATGACAACTGATCTCTTAGCTGGTGACCAGTAGCACCTGTCAGCCGTGGAAATAACACCATATTGGAGCTTCCAGCCAACCAGAACCTCAGTGAACTTTATGTGAGTTGAAAGGATTGACCAGTCATTTTCAAGAATTGTGAACATTTATAGGTTATAGTTTCAAGCCAACATATTTTGAAATAATTTGTTATGCAACAATAGGTAACCAGAACAGCGCTTTTAAAAAAAAACTAAACAAATATGGTTAATAGCACAATTTTTACTTTACATTTTAGTCACCTCAATAAAGATAAAACAGATATAATAAATAAAACATTAAGAGGGAGAAAATAATTGTCAGTATTTGGAGATATGTTCTTTACACATGTCTAGAAAAACACAGGATAATGAAATCTAAAATAAAATTCTATATAACATTGTTCATCTTCAAGAAATAAAAAGCATTAAATATGGTAATTATAAAAGACTTTTTCTTCATAATTTTATTAACATATAACAGTGTCTTGTGGGCTTTATAATCTATCTATATAATGCATATGAAAAATATAGCAATATACTAATAACATGTAATAGATGAAACTCCAAAATATTATATAGAGTGAAAAAAATCTTATGCAAAAGAATATCTACTTTGCAACTTCATTTACATTAGGATCCACAACAAGCAAAACTAATGTGTAATGAAAAAAATCCCAACAGTTTTTGCCTCAGGTAGTTGTGGAAACTGACAAGGAAGGGGCACAAGGAATATTATGGGAGTAATGGTGATGACCTATGTCTCAGGAGAGATTTTGGTTACACAAGTATATATATTTGTCAAGTGCACATGATTAAGTTTAGGTGTTTTATTGTACATTTTATGTGACAATATTTTAAATATTAAACTGATTAATGATATATGCTGAGGTATGTATTAGAAAGTGAACAGAAGTTTGAAATTTATTTGAAGTGCATAAAAATATGAAGAATTAATAGATGGATAGAGCCGTGGACATAGCATGTGGAGGCCAATTGGAGAATCTAGAACGTGGATATACAGTGTTCAGGGAAATGTTATTTCTATTTTGTGGTACACTGAAAAATTTTCATAATAAATTATTGGGGAAAATATAGAATGAAGGACAATCATATACACTGATGGTGAGAATGTAAATCTATACAACTTTTCTCTAAAATGATCTTGATGCATATATAATATTCATACTTTGATATAATAACTAAACATCAAGAAATAATATAGGCTGGGCCCATTGGCTCACACCTATAATCCCAGTACTTTGAGAGGCCGAGGCAGGTGGATCACATGAGGTCAGGAGTTCAACACCAGTCTGGCCAACATGATGAAACCCCTTCTTTACTAAAAATACAAACATTAGCTGGATGTGGTGCTGCGTGCCTGTGATCGCAGCTATTTGGGAGGCTGAAGAACTAGAATCACTTGACCCCAGGAGGCATTGGTTGCAGTGAGCTGAGATTGCGCCACTGTATTCCAGCCTGGGCAACAGAGCAAGACTCTCAATACACACACACACGAAATAATCCAATAGGACGTGATTAAAAAAACAGTAAACAAAGCTTCATGTTCATAAAGATGCATTAAAAAATAAATGCCTAGTTTTAAAATAGTTGAGTATTTTTTGGATAAACGTTTTATTCTAGAATTGTTCTTTGGGAGGCCAAAGCGGATGGAATACTTGAGGTCAGGAGTTCTAGACCAACCTGGCCAACGTGGTAAAACCCTGTCTCTACTAAAAATAAAATTAGCCAGGCTTGGTGGCGGGGGCCTATAATCACAGCTACTGGGGAGGCTGAGACAGGAGAATCTCTTGAATTCAGGAGGTAGAGATTGCAGTGAGTCGAGATTGTGCCACTGCACTCCAGCTTGGGTGACAAAGTGAGACGCTCTCTCAAAAAAAATTGTTTTAGATATGCAGAAATGTTAAAATGACAGTAGAGTTCTAATTTGTCTTGTGCTGTTTCCTTTATTGTTAATATCTTACATTATTATGGCACATTTGTCATAACTAATAAACCAGTAAGCTTAAATAATATACTTTAGATCTTCTTAATTTTTACCTTATTTATGAGTTAAATATTATGCAGCCATTAAAGCGATTTTAAAGTTTTTAACATCATAAAATGTGATTCAGTATTAAGGAAGCAACATGATTCTTTCTTCTTGTATTTCTTCATCATTGAATTAAATATGTGGTGTTCAAATATACATGTTTATTGTTTGAATGGAATGAAAATGTAAAGCTTTATTTAAATCATATTTAGTTAAGAGTGGCTTTATAACTAATATTGAGATATAGGACCTTGAAACAGATATCTCAACAAAATATCAACAACCTATTTCCAAAGAAAACATTTAATGTAAAATAATTATTGAGTACGTTTTCCCAACCCAGTGATACTAATACATAATACTGTAATGGACTTCATCTGGTACAAAAACCCATACAATGTGTTACAACACTGGAAAACAGAATGCAAGCTGACACATAACAATGCCCATCAAAATGCAGGAGGAAACTGGAAACAGATACTGTGTTGGGGAGTAATGGCTGTTCTAATGTTATATGGTGTGATTTGAAGTGGTTACCTAAAATGGGATGTGTAGCTCTTTTGCCCCAGGATCATGTCTGCTGTACTCATGATTTATTTAAACATGTGGCATTCTACAATGCTCTCCCTCCATAAAAATCATCCTTAGCCAGCTGGGTAATGTTAACTAGGAACTAATCATAAACATCTGGTTAGTTTACATACATGTTTTCTTTTTTTCCAGATTTTCCTTAAATGAAGTATCTGTTCACCTTTATACAAATTGTTCTAGTTTTAAAAAAATTGTCTCATAAAGAAAAAGGAAAGGAAAGTGTTTCTTTTCAATGCTTTTGGTGTCAATACTTTTTGTTTATTTCTTGGACTAAAAATTTAACAAAATTTGTTCTGCTTAAAATAGTCTCTTATTATATCCTGATCTCTGCCATTTTCTATTAAATTTAGCAATAATTTTTTAACTTATAAATAATGGATCATGACAAAGTATTGTATTAGAAAAGCAATAAAAAGTTTTTAAATTAGTCTTATATAGACTTAGTTTTTCAGAAATCCAATTAAAATATATACATTTAGGTATTCAGTTATAAATGTTAGTGAACATTCCTCACCTAATCATTTATTATTATATTCTCCCCTCTTCTCTCTTTCCTGCATTTTTCTCCTTCTCCCACTTTTTTGAGTTAATCTACAGATTTTTGCTAAGCACTGTATCCTTTGCATGATGCTTGTAGTACTAAGTTGCTTTCTGGAATTTATAAAAATCTAATGATTCATCTTTTTGGTCTGTCTCCACCACACTTCTGTACAGGGAAACTACTAATGTGAAAAGCTGAAACTGTATGAACATGAGAAATATTTTCTCTTTTAAATTCTTAAATTCTGATTTAATTCATATTGTTAAACACAAACTCCTGAACGAAAAGTACATACCAGAAGGATGAGTTTGCTCTTCGCTTAGGCATCAGGATCTTCATGATCCACAAATGTTGACATTATCCTTTAGAAAAAATTTTAACTTGATCTCCCATGTGATATTTTCACTCACTTCCATTCTCTCCTCTGTCTTTTTCAATTAATTTAAAATATTTTGCACAAGAACTATTTCCATCAGAAAACTATGTAAACTTTTGCTTAGTTTGTCTCTCTACATATGTCATCAGCCTAGATGTATATTTGTGGTTTTTGTTTTGCTTCTGTATGTATTCTGTTTTAAATCTCTAGCTAGCTTTTGAATAAACTGAGAGCACTGGCTGTTTTCTATGGATAAAATATTCTGCGGAAAGTAGCTACTTCATAAAAACATGGGCCAGTGTTATAATGTGCTCTGTACAGAGACATAAGGTCTTGTTTTTGTCTATCCAATGCTCTAGTTAGACTAATATTTTTATTTAATTTTATTTTATTTCCATTCTGTTACTGTTACCATTGTGGCTTCTTTATACTGACATAGTGTTTAATCTCTAGAGTCTCTTACCAACCTAAAAGTTTTGTTAGAACATTTATATGCATTTTCTATTTGACTTATTTCTCAATAAATTTTCTAAGGCTGTGGTTTATGGATTAATGCCTAATAATAGACAAATTTAAAAATTACTTTGACAAGTGTCATGCATCCTTCTAGATTATGCAGAATAGCTGTCCAGGAATACTTTGGCAACCTTAAATTTAACAGACCTTAATATTTTCCTCTTAAGCCTGAGAAAGGCTGCTTCAGTTCTAAATTCATCTAAGAGAAATTTGAGGACATTTGAATACATATTTCCAAAAGGGGATCCATAAGAATTCTGAAAATATGGGATGAATTTGTCTTGCAGTATTTTCCCAAGGTAACACTTTATATTCATGGTGGCTAAGTGTTTAGAATGACGCTAAGGTTTAGCTATGTGTGTGTTGCTGATATTATACATAAAGAGAAAAACAGCCAATGAGTATTTCCAGATTCAAACAGAGGTTGTACTACAAATCAAAAAATTAAGTTCAAGATAGGAGAAACCTTGGAGTAGGGAATGGGGGAGGGAGGTGGGTACTTGATATAGGTCTTGCTGCATTTTAGATATTGGCAGTGCAACCCTAGTGGATAGGCCTTGCAAACAACTATAAATCTAACTGATACTGAATTGAGAAAATCTGCATGTGAGTTTTTGGGAAATTGAACAAGAGATAAGAAAATTTGTCTACACATAATGTGAGTTGAAAGAAGACAAATTTTTTTGTAGGTTTTTTTTTTTATGCTTTAAGTTCTGGGGTACATGTGCAGAACGTGCAGGTTTGTTACATAGGTATACACGTGCCATAGTGGTTTGCTGCATCCATCACTCCGTCATCTACATTAGGTATTTCTCCTAATGCTATCCCTTCTTTATCCTCCCACCCCCTGCTACCCTCTCCTAGCCTCCCATCCTCTGACAGGCCTGGGTGTGTAATGTTCCCTTCCCTGTGTCCATTTGTTCTCTTTGCTCAATACCCACTTATGAGTACATGCAGTGTTTGGTTTTCTATTTTTGTGTCAGTTTGCTGCTGATGGTTTCTAGCTTTATCCATTTCCCTGCAAAGGACATGAACTCATCTTTTTTATGGCTGCATAGTATTCTATGGTGTATATGTGCCACATTTCTTTTATCCAGTCTATCACTCATGGGCATTTGGGTTGGTTCCAAGTCTTTGCTATTGTGAGTAGTGCTGCAGTAAACATACTTGTGCATGTATCTTTATAATAGAATGATTTACAATCCATTACTGGTATATATCCAGTAATGCGATTGCTAGATCAAATGGAATTTCCATTTCTAGAGCCTTGAGATGGCCACACTGTCTTCCACAATGGTTGAATTAATTTATACTCCCACCAGTGTAAAAGTGTTCCTATTTTTCCACATCCTTTCCAGCATCTGTTGTCTCTTGATTTTTAAATGATCACCATTCTAGCTGGCGTGAGATGGTATCTCAATGACTATGCTGGAAAGAGGCATCACTGGGGAAAGGAAGTCAAACATTTGGCTTATATTAGAGAATCAGGCAAGAGCCAATAGTATGTTGAACTCAGCTGCCTACGAACCAGGAGAATTGTTCCTCATTATGTAATTGACATATCCATTTTCCCAATCTCTGTTACCATTTAAACATTTAAAATAATAATTTACATAGCTTACAAAGAAAAAGTTTGGTTATTGAATTATTGTTTGACCTTAACTTTCTTTTCCTTTCCTTTTGTATTTTTTTTTAAGTCAGAGCCTCCCTCTGTAGCCCAGGCTGGAGGGCAGTGGCATGAACTCTGCTCATTGCAACCTCTGCCTCCCAGGTTCAAGCGATTCTTTGGCCTAAGCTTCCTGAGTAGCTGGGATTACAGGCACCCACCATCACACCTGGCTAATTTTTTGTATTTTTAGTAGAGACAGGGTTTCACCATGTTGGCCAGTCCAGTCTCAAGTGAGGTCATCACTCCTGACCTCAAGTGATCTGCCTGCCTCCACCTTCCAAAGTTCTGGGATTACCGGTGTGAGCCACCACACCTGGCTGATGATGTTCACTTTCTTTCTAAGCCCCCGTTCCAGGCAAACAATCAATCAGGGATGCTCCTGCACTAGAAAGGGAAGAGTGCCCCAAGGTGTTATTTGTACTGGTACACCCAAAAGGAAATGGGAATAAGTGACTACACCCAATCGCTCTTGTCTCAGCTCTCTCAATACAAGTGAGTCACACTCTTTTCTTCCTCTCTTACGTTAGGACATTCCAGAATGTTTAGGGGAGATACCTACAGTATAAAAACCTATGCCAGATAAAACTGACTTTATTTTATAACTAAAAAAAAAAAAAAGAACAAGGAGGGATTACTTACATTTACCAAGCAAAGACTCTAACAAATAATTTACTTAAGTTAATAACTGAAGAAAATATAGCTAAAGAAAATGGCCCTGTAGCTTCAGGAAACATGAAAGTAGTGCACTGTAATGCAAAGACCACTGGGACTGGGTTACAAAGTTCTGAAGTTCTGGTCCTAGTTTGAGACCAGACCTGTGGTAAATCCTAAAGTCTTTTCTGTACATTTTCTCTACCTACCTGTCAAAACAGCCTGGCACTGGTACCAAAACAAGAGATACAGATCAATGGAACAGAACAGAGGCCTCAGAAATAAGGCCACACATCTACAACCATCTGATCTTTGACAAACCTGACAAAAACAGGCAATGGGGAAAGGATTCCCTATCTAATAAATGGTGTTGGGAATACTGGTTAGCCATATGCAGAAAACTGAAACTGGATCCCTTCCTTACACCTTATACAAAAATTAAATGCAGGTAGATGAAAGATTTCAATGTAAGACCTAACACCATAAAAACTCTAGAAGAAAACCTAGGCAATACCATTCAGGACATAGGCATGGGCAAGGGACTTCATTACTAAAACACCAATAGCAATGGCAACAAAGCCAAAATAGACAAATGAGATCTAATTAAGAGCTTCTGCACAGCAAAATAAATTATTATTAGAGTGAACTAGCAACCAATAGAATGAGAAAAAATTTTTGCAATCTACCCATCTGACAAAGGGCTTATATCCAGAATCTACAAAGAACTTAAACAAATTTAAAAGAAAAAAACAATCCCATCAAAAAGTGGGCAAAGGATATGAACAGACACTTCTCAAAAGAAGACATTTATGCAGCCAACAAACATATGGAAAAAAGTTCATCATCACGGGTCATTAGAGAAAGAAGATAAATTTTAAAAAAGATATAAAGGAAAGCCAACCAAATAAATA
The DNA here is from genome assembly GCA_004027715.1 of Plecturocebus donacophilus. Lineage (NCBI taxonomy): Eukaryota > Metazoa > Chordata > Mammalia > Primates > Pitheciidae > Plecturocebus > Plecturocebus donacophilus. The sequence goes on along the minus strand of PVKP010015575.1, from coordinate 33,195 downwards.
TCAAAATGATGATAAAAATAAACATGAAATTTAGAAAGAGGAAATAGGTTTTAAATATCTCATGTAGCTATGAAAAATGAGATCACGGCCTTTGCAGCAACATGGATGGAGCTGGAGGCCATGAGCTAAGTGAATTCATGCAGAAGCAGAAAAGCAAATACTGTGTATTCTCAAATAAACTAAACATAAGCTAAACACTGAGAACACATTAACATAAGGAAGGGAACAATAGACACTGGGGCCTATTTGAGGTTGGAGGGTGGGTGGAGGGTGAGGACTGAAAAACTACATATTGGGTACAATGCTGACTACCTGGGTGACAAAATTATCTGTACACCAAACCTTGTGACACCAAATTTACCCATGTAACAAAACGACATGTACCTCTTGAATCTAAAAGTGGGAAGGAAAAAATTAAAAGCAATAAATATTGGCTCAAAATGCTGCATGGAAATAAAGTTAATAAAATGGGCATAAAACTGAAGCAGACCTACAATTTGTCAAGTAAGTTTAAAAAATAATTTATTAAATTAAAAAAACCATGGGGCTACAAAGTAATGTAAAATCGGTTTTAAGAGTTATGGTGAAGTAGAAAACAGACATTTCTAAACATTGGATCACTACTCCGGCCTCATTTTCAGAAATAATGAAAAATAAAAAAACATGAAAAATCCCCCAAATTCAGAAATATGTCACATCTGCCTCTCTTATAATTCACATGAATTCCAATTATTGTGTAGGCAGATTTGTAGGGCTGCTTACTGAAAACTGATTTATATCATCATTTAGTGATTTTGAACTAATTTCTCACTGTGACTTAACTGAGTCTTTATTTTAACATTGAATAAATAATCACTAGAACTTAGTCTTGCCTTCCAGGAACTTTCAAGGAGCTTGAAATCTAACTGGGAAGACAGATACATCAAGAGTTAATTTCCATACAATAAAGAAATCCATGATTGATAGATGAATGGGATGTGTAGGGTGCTGTTGGAGTGCCTAGAATGTGCATTCAGTCCAGCCTAAAATTTCTTAAAGAAAGTGATATCTAATTTAATCTTAAAGGATGCAGAAGAGTTTGCCAGATGAAGAAAGATGAAGGGATGTTCCTAATCCATGGGACAGAATGAGTCTACTGTCAAACATGTGGAATAGTGTATATTGTGAGGGGAACTAAGAGTTAAAGTCCACCACTTTCTTGTCAGATAATAATAACCAAAAGCTTAATTGACCCAGAACTTTTTGTCAAGGAGCACATTTGGTTTGCTTTTCATTTTTTTATCATCACAGTTTTGGGATTTGGGTATGCATCTCTACAAAGAAAATTGCTTTTTAAGAAGGATGTCAAGGTCTCTTGCTTTTAATAAGGTACCACTTTCTTTATAACTTCTGGATATGATTTAAAATTATATTTCAAGTATAATATTTACAAACTTCTTTTAGAAGAAATAAAGATAATAAACTGTATGTAATGGTTGTGCATGGGCAGGGGGATATAAGCCAATTAAAACTCAGTAGGGAAAAAAGATTTTTCAATGTAGCATCAGCGTGGCATCAGCCACCCAAATTTGTTTAACCAGAACATAATTTTTTTATGTATACCATTTGATTATAGATGTTAGTAATATAAACTTTCTTTCTTTCTTTTTTTTTAGTAATATAAACTTTCTTAAGAAAGTTTTACATTTTCTGATTGCAAATTATTGGAAAGAAAATGATGAGAATCTATATTTGGTAATGTGATGATTATACATATATTTCTTATGGTTCCTGTCCTCTTGTTATACAAGTATTACAGAAATATTTTAGCAGTAGAGGAAATCACGAGTACTGAACTATTTCCACTTTTGAGGGTAAGGAAATTAATTTACTCATCTATATGACTCACTCAATAAATAGTTATAGAATTTTGTGCTCAGTAGAGATGCAGAGAAAGAAGAGATATGTTTTTCATTCTCTCGGTGAGTCACTGCTCTGTAATTACTCAAACCTTTCCATTTCCTCCTGGAGTATCTCAGAATTGGTGTGCATCATAGGTTATTAGGGAAAGAATAGGTCAACATACTTCTCTAGAACTAAGGGACATCCAGAAACATCAGTGACTACAATCAAACTATTAAGTCAGGTAGGGTTGTGCTAGAGGTATTCTCCATTTCAGAAAGCTCATAAATCCCAATGAGGTAGCAAGGAACCCCTATCCAGACTAAAACCAAAAGAATCTTCTAAAGCAACATTGGCAAACTTATTCTGTAAAGGGTCAGGTAATATTTTTGGCTATGTGATCATAAGGTCTCTATAGAAATTATTTGACTCTGCTGTTTAGCAGAATAGGTAGTATGTAAACAAATGAATATGACTATTTTCTAATAAAAGTTATTTATGTAAGAACCCTGTAAGCCAGATGAGATTTTTAAAATTAAATTCTAAATCAATTAATTTAATTCCTATTTATAATACAAATAAATATAAATTAAATTACTTACATTTTATAATTTAATTTACATTTACATATCTTATAGTAAATAATTAAATTCATTATTAGATAATAATGAAAGCTGAGTTTCTCAGCCCCGCTAACCATATTTACATGCTCAATAGCAGTACATGACTCATGGCTACCATTTGGACAGTGTAGATTATAGAACATTGATATCATTGCAGAAAGTACTATTGGACAGCACTACTCTAGAATTTCCTTGTAGTACCCAGCTTTTCTATTCTAGACATAGGAAGATGAGGAAGGGGTGGTTTAGTTAGATCTTTCTGAACCTCTGAAGAGAAATAATGCAAAAAAATGTGGCTAGGAAGTTCTAAGAAAATATATAAGGCCTGTAGGACCAGTTACCTTCACCATACTTTTTGATTAAAAAATTGAATTTTAACTCAGTTTATAACTTATAATTGACAAATAATGATTGTATATATTTTTGGTGTACAATATGATGTTTAAATGTATACATACCTGGTGAAAACTGATTTACATTATCGATGACATAATGATCAAATGAAGATAATTACCATATCTATCACTTTACATATTTATCATTTCTTTATAGTGAAAACAATAAAAATATTCTAGCTATCTTGAAATATATAGTACACTGATATTTGCTATAGTATGTATAGTATTCACTATGTATGTTTAATAGAACTCCAAAACTTTTCTTCCTAACTGTAATTTTATATCCATTGACCAACTTCTCCTGATTTCCACCTCTAACCTCTCCTCCTCAGGCTTCGATAACCACTATTCTACTCTCTACTTTTATAAAATGAACTTTTCTAGAGTTTATATATGAACAAGATCATATAGTGTTTGTCTTTCCGTACTTGATTCACTTTACTTAATATAAAGTCCTTCAGGTTTATCCCTGTTGCCACAAAAAATAAGATTTTATTCTGTTTTAGGGGTGAAAAGTATTCCATTGTATATTGTATATACCGCAGTTTCTTTATGCATTAATCTGTAGAGGTGCATTTAGTTTGATTCCATATCTTGGCTATTGTGCATAGCTCTGCAATAAACATGAGTGTGCAGATATCTCTTTGACATACTGACTTTACTTTCTTTGGATATATGCCCAAAAATGTGATTGCTGCATTATACAGTACCTCAATTTTAAATTTTTTTTTAATTATACTTTAAGTTTAGGGATATATGTGTGGAATATACAGGTTTGTTACATAGGTACACATGTGCCATGGTGGTTTGCTGCACCCATCAACCTGGGTACTTCTCCTAATACTATCCCTTCCCTAGCCCCCCAACCCCTGACAGGCCCCAGTATGTGATGTTCCCCTCCCTGTGCCCATGTGTTTTCATTGTTCACCTGCTACTTATGAGTGAGAACATGCAGTGTTTGGTTTTCTGCTCCTGTGTCAGTTTGCCAAGAATGATGGTTTCCAGCTTCATCCATGTCCCTGCAAAGGACATGAACTCATCCTTTTTTATGGCTGCATTGTATTCCATGGCATATATGTGCCACATTTTCTTTATCCAGTCTATCATTGATGGACATTTGGGTTGGTTCCAAGTCTTTGCTATTGTGAACAGTGCCACAGTAAACATACATGTACATGTGTCTTTATAGTAGACTGATTTATAATCCTTTGGGCATGTACCTAGTAATGGAATTGCTGGGTTAGATGGTATTTCTGGTTCTAGATACATGAGGAATTGCCAGACTGTCTTCCACAATGATTGAGCGAATTTATACTTCCTCCAACAGTGTAAAACAGTTCCAGTTTCTCCACATCTTTTCCAGCATATGTTGTTTCCTGACTTTTTAATGATCTCCATTCTAACTGGTGTAATATGGTATCTCATTGTGGTTTTGATTTGCATTTCTCTAATAACCAGTGATGATGAGATGTTTGTTGGCTGCATAAATATCTTGAGAAATATGTGTTCATATCCTTCACCCACTTTTTGATGGGGTCGTTTGCTTTTTTCTTGTAAATTTTTTTAAGTTCCTTGTGGATTCTGGATATTAGCCCTTTGTCAGATGGACAGATTGCAAAAATTTTCTCCCATTCTGTAGGTTTCCTGTTAACTCTGATGATAGTTTCTTTTGCTGTGAAGAAGCTCTTTAGCTTAATTAGATATCATTTGTCAATTTTGGCTTTTGTTGCCATTGCTTTTCATGTTTTAGTCATGAAGTGTTTGCCCATACCAATGTCCTGAATGGCATTGCATAGGTTTTCTTCTAGGGTTTTATGGTTGTAGGTCTTATGGTTAAGTCTTTAATCCATGTTGAGTTAATTTTTGTATAAGGTGTAAGGAAGGGGTCCAGTTTCAGTTTTCTTCATGTGGCTAGCCAGTTTCCTCAACATCATTTATTAAAGAGGGAATCCTTTCCCCATTGCTTGTTTTTGTCAGGTTTGTCAAAGATCACATGATTGTAGATGTGTGGTATTATTTCCAAGACCTCTATTCTCCACACGATAAAAAAGTAGGAGACTTTAACACTCCATTGTCAACATTAGACAGATCAACGAGATGGAAAATTAACAAAGGATATTCAGGAATTGAACTCAGCTCTGGGCCAAGTGGACCTAAAAGACATCTACAGAACTCTTCACCCCAAATCAATAGAATATATATTCTTCTCAGCACCACATTGCACTTATTCCAAAATTGACCACATTATTAGAAGTAAAACATTCCTCAGCAAATGCCAAAGAATTGAAATCCTAACAAAAAGTCTCTCAGACCACAGTGCAATAAAATTAGAACTCAGGATTAAGAAACTAACTCGAAACTGCAAAACTACATGGAAACTGAACAACCTGCTCCTGAATAACTACTGCGTAAATAACAAAGTTAAGGCAGAAATAAATAAGTTCTTTAAAACCAATGAGAACAAAGACAAAATGTACTCGAATCTCTGGAACACAACTAAAGCAGTGTTTAGAGGGAAACTGATAGCACTAAATGCCCACAGAAAAAGTGAGAAAGATCTAGATCAATACCATACAATACAATACCATACAATACAATACAATACCATACAATACCATACAATACAATACAATACAATACAATACAATACAATACAATACAATACAATACAATACAATACAATACAATCAAATGAACTAGAGAAGTAAGAGGGAACAAATTCAAAAGCTAGCAGAAGATAAGAAATATTTAATATCAGAGCAGAACTGAAAAAGATAAAGACACAAAAAACTCTTCAAAAAATCAACGAATCCAGGAGCTGGTTTTTTGAAAAGATTAACAAATAGATAGCTTGCTAGCCAGACTAATAAAGAAGAAAAGAGAGAAGACTCAAATAGACACAATAAAAAATGATAAAGGGGATATCACCACTGATATACAAAATACTAACAGGTAATACTATAAATACATCTAAGCAAACAAACTAGAAAATCTAGAAGAAATGGATAAATTCCTGAACACATACACCCTTCCAAGACTAAACCAGGAAGAAGTCAAATCCCTGAATAGACCAATAACAAGTTCTGAAATTGAGGCACTAATTAATAGCTTACCAACCAAAAAAAAAAGCCCAGGACCAGACGGAATCACAGCCAAATTCTATCAGAGGTACAAAGAGGACCTGGTATAATTCCATATGAAACTATTCAAAACAATAGAAAAAGAGAGACTTCTTCCTAACTCATTTTATGAGGCCAGCATCATCCTGGTACCAAAACCTGGCAGAGATACAACAAAAAAAGAAAATCTCAAGCCAATATCCCTGATGAACATAGATTCAAAAATCCTCAATAAAATACTAGTAAACCGAATCCACCAGTACATCAAAAAGCTTATCCACAATGATCAAGTCGGCTTCCTCCCTGGGATGTAAGGCTGGTTCGACATACACAAATCAACAAATGTAAACCATCACATAAACAGAACCAATGGCAAAAACCATGTAATTATCTCAATAGATGTAGAAAAGGCTTTTGGTAAAATTCAACACCCCTTCATGCTAAAAACACTCAATAAACTAGGTATTGATGGAATATAGCTCAAAATAATAAGCACTATTTATTACAAACCCACAGCCAATATTACACTGAATGGGCAAAGCTAGAAGCATTTCCTTTGAAAACCAGCACAAGTCAAGGATGCCTTCTCTCAGCACTCCTATGCAACATAGTATTGGAAATTCTGGCCAGGCCAATTAGACAAGAGAAAAAATAAAGGGAATTCAAATAGGAAGACAGCAAGTCAAATTGTCTCTGTTTGCAGATGAGGTGATTGTATATTTAGAAAACCCCATTGTCTCAGTCCCAAATCTCTTTAAGCTGATTAGCAACTTCAGGAAAGTCTCAGGATAGAAAAGTCAATGTGCAAAAATTGCAAGCATTCCTATACACCAATAATAGATAAACAGAGAGCCAAATCATGAGTGAATTCCCATTTGCAATTGCTATAAAGATAATAAAATACCTAGGAATATAACTACCTCTGAATATAACTACTTTAAATTTCATATGGAACCAAGACAATCCTAAGCAAAAAGAACAAAGCTGCAGGCATCATGCTACCTAATTCAAACGGTACTATAAGGCTACAGTAACTAAACAGCATAATGTTGCTACCAAAACAGATATATAGACCTATTTTTAATTTTTTAATAAACTTGGATGCTTTTTCCACAATGTCTGTACTAATTTACATTCCCACCACAATGTACAAGAGTTCCCTTTTTTCCACATTTTTGCCAACATTCGTGTTTACTTTTTTGCTAATAGCCATTCTACCTGGAGTGAGGTGCCATCTCATTGTGGTTTTTATTTGAATTTCTCTGATGATTATTGCTGTTGACTATGTTTTCACATAATCTCAACATGGGCATTTACAATGAGTTTCAGTTTATTGAAACATTTAAACTCTTACCAGCTTCAGTGTATTAGCTCATATTGCATTATATTAGTAAAAATTAAGATCAAGTGACTAAGTAGTTAGAAATTCTATACAACTTTGTATCCCATTAAAAATATTATTTTTCATTGTACATATTTTTTTCCTTATTGAAGATTACTGAAGAAAGCATGAACCTCAGTATTTTCATTTCTCTCTGCTGGCCCTTATTAGTCAATAAGAAAAGACCTTCAGAAAATTGTTTTCTTTCCCCTAAGTTTAAGCTTTTGTCATGACAGCATTATAAACTAGGTCAAGTCCTCTAGACAAATAGATAAATCTCCTAGATAAATATAGGTTAAGAAAAAAATATGCTTGGCTCTGAAGCTGGTAAGAAATCAAAGACCAATCTAAAATACCAACGAAAGAGAGTGAACAAGTATTAGATTACATTTTAACTTAAACTGTACTTGAAGAATTCCAATTGTTAGGTTAAATTAATCAAGTTGCAAAATTTAAGTACAAGAACAATTTAAATATATGTTATTGATAATGATGATTCAAATGTTAATTTTCTTTAGTCATTTCTGAGTAACACGGAAATTACCACGTATGATGATAATTTTGCAAACATCTTGACTCTACCTTTGATATTTCACAATGATCGTTTCTTTCAGAAGTGTCAATAATTAACTTAAGCACTTTTCTTGGAAAAGATTTACATGGTCAGGCCACCAGCATTCTATGGTAGTCAGTTTGTTTTATATCTTTCTTCTGTATTTTGCAAATTTTGACCCTTTGCATCAACTAAGGACTAAATGAAAGAAGTCCTTCTAATAGGTACTTCACTGTTGCTTGCTCTTACTTTCATTAATTATATGTTAAATTGCTGTTTAAGTGTTTTAAGAAATAATCAGGAACTTCTCTTTGATAGCTATATATCATTAAATATTAAGGAGTAATAGAAAAATAAAACATATTTCAATAAAATCATTTGTATTGATAGTTTTGGGCAAATAAAATGAAACTTTCTACTTTTATTTTCTAGAGATAGAAACCTGTTCTGTGGCACACTTTGTCTTGCCTATGGGTTTCGACTTGAAAGTAGATGGGTAGGGACATTGACATCTTCTCCTATTGCTGCTCAACTAAAAGATACAGGTACATATGGGACTTTCTTGTACGACCAAAGTAGAGCAGGGAGGCAGATGACAGCACAACATAAAGGGAAAAACACAGTTCATTGCAAAAATTGAGTTGATCTGCCACCGAAAGTCTGTCTTAACCACAAGGGGATTTAAACCAAATGTCCAAAGGAGTCTCAAAATGTCGAACCTGATACTTAAACCATGAGCCATTCTCTTGTGTTTATCCAATGTGATTCTTACACTGACCCCTGGATATTAGAAGGACCCCATGCCCTTGTGAAAGCCTTTCCACATGCTTTCATTATTAAATGAGTTTGTTTAGCTCTGACTTCAATTGTGATAGTAAATAGTATTTCCTACATTAAAAAGTGAGGATGAACTCTGGGTGGAAATAGTCAGCACATGAATGTCTCCAGTGATTTTCCAGTTTGAGAAGGGAGTGTGAATATTGCAAGAACTTATTGATGTGTTCGGCCTAATTTTTAAAAACTCCTTGCTCATTTTAAGAACACATTTTATTTTACTAGTGCCCTTTGATTTTAACAAATTCTGTGGCATCTATTTCATTAGTTTTCTCTTTAAAAATCATTTCTTCCAGGAGAAATCCTCAAACACATGAAAAATTTGTATTCAATTCAAGCTCCAAGCTTTGTGTGGAACAACACTTCAGAGACCACTCAGAAGCTTCAGAAGCTTCAGATCCTGAAAATGCTGTGGTCCACTTGCTTAACTAGATTGGCTACAGGAAGCATGTTACACCTGTGCTCTGCCGTCAGTGCTGATTGCCTTTTAGCTTCTAAGTGCAATTCAAGGTGATCATTTTAATCTCTAAGGCCCTGTATGGCTTGGGACCCAGTTATCTGATAAATTGCCTCTTTCTCTGGGCATGGCAATTAATATCAGGCAGAGTGTTGCCACTCACAGTTCCCTGTTCTTAAACTGAGGGACTGAAGGCAGGAGAGTGAGTGTACAGGATGCACATCCCCGAATGTGTAAGACCCACATCACTGAGACTTCCTATCACTTTTCAGGTGAACAAGCATAAATAATGTACATATTTATGTACATATGGATTTTGCTGTTAAAGTTCCTAACTAGCAGTCTAATCATTCTGATAATCAGTTTTTAGATTATTTTTAGCACCTCACATATATTTTTCTCTTTTTAAATATAATGAACATTTTGCTTTGAGAATATGTTCATAACTCTTCAGTGGATGACTGACACTTTTTAAACTAAAACTTCCTGCATTATTTAAATTCTCAGAAATGTAAATTATGACTGGATTCAATGGATAGGTGAAGTATTTCTTTAATAATAATTGTGAAGAAACACATTAATTCAAAAAATCATTTATCAAAGTCTATGCATCAAGCATTTTTAAGCACTAAAGATGCAGATAAATAGAACATATTTATATGAAAATACTGTTCAGAATAACTGGTGTACAAAGTTAATGTTTACTACTTTCCTCTAATACAAAATTGGAAATGGCATTTGACAAAATTAATAACATTGTCTAGTCATACAAGCATATAAATCTAACACTAGTATTAATGAACTTTTTTGACATTTTAGGTTAAGGTTACACATGAATTAGTGATATTGGTTCAAATTTGTCCAAATCTGGTACCTTTTCAAAAAGAAATGTATTACAAGACTACAAATTACATTAAGTATTAGAGTGACAGCAAAATATTCTATTTTAGCAAGAACAGGAGTTTGGAAAGTCTCCAGATCTGCAAAAATACTATAGGAAAATCTCTTAAGATGTTTGGAACGGATTAATTCCAACCTTTTTTAGGTACTGCATTATTCTACTTTAGATTCAGATATTAGAGAGTGAGGCAAAGGAAAACACCAAAACATTTGCTACAGAATGTAGAAACAAGGTAGATTTGTCCATTTAAAATTGGCAGGTGGAAGCTCTCTCTAATGGTTTTAATGTTTCTCCAGTCGTGTCATGGGAACTAGCTCGCTTGTTTCCCAACTTCAGGCTAAGCTTCAACCTAAAGCTTCTGAATACATTTTGGCTCTGGTTTGGGAGGATACTGAATTTATTACTTAACATTCTGGCCTTGCTGCTGTGGTTCTATGATTGAATTTCTGTTACATATACAAGTTTTCAGTGATAGGATTTTCTACTTTAGCTCCAAGTCTTTTAGCAATTAGAGGCCTGGCAATTATTAATAAACCTCCACCACTCTAAAAGCGTTCTCAGAGCACTTCCATAGTTTGCCTAATTAATCTCTACTAACTGATTATCTTACTTTTGCTCAAAAGGACATGGCATTGAGTTCTGGTTTGACTTTGGTTGATGGTACTTACCACTTCTGTTCCCTTCCACCTCCCTACTTTTTTTCTTGGACTTCCTTCTGGTTAAAAATCCAATTCATGAACTCTTACTGGTAGATACTTTTTAAATTCTAGTTTTCATTGGTGTGTATGTTCTTTTCCTTTGTTTTTTGTTTTGTAAATCTGACCGTATAATCACCCAAAGCTTTTTTAGTCACTCTGGGTTTCCCTCCAGATTGTTTTCTTTCCCCAGTATAGCTTTCTGTTTTCTCCTCATGGACCAGTTATAATACTTCTAAATTAATTAACTCATACTGTCTTTTATGTACCCACTGATTAAGTCAACAGGTTCTTATTGAGTGTCTCTACATAAATATATACCCGTTAATGAAAAGTTGAATTCAAAATTTTAAATTGCCTTTGGTCAAGTGAAGAAATGACACACACAGTGAACACAGGACTAACAAAACTATGCAAAGTTATACTAACCAATTTAGTGCCAAAATAAGAGATACAGACAAATACTACAGAGATTCAGAGAAGAGAGAATGTTATACAGACGTGCTTAGATAGGGAAGGAAAAGATGAAATTTGATCTTGAAGGAAAAGTGAGGATCGAACCTGGGTAAATAGGTTGAAGGTAGATGGGGGAGCGATACCTGAAAAAAAAATTTATATTAAAGAGTTGATTGAATTTGTTCAGTCAGAGGACAATAATAAAATTGGTTGAAGCCAAGAGCTAAATCATTTGAAGAACAACTGGGAGATACATTTGCAAATGGAAAGTGGTATCATTGTGAAGGCCATGGCCTTTCAATTTCTGTCTAGTTATTTCATCTTTCTGAACAAGCCAAAATTATGATATATTATGTAATTCTGTTTTTGAAATGTTTGGTGTGGAAAGTAAAAGAAAAATGAAAACCAAGCAATTTTTTTTTTGCAAGACTGACAAGACCACATATTTTAGTATTTTTTTTCTGATTATTAAAATATCTGGATTAATGTAGAAAATATAGCAAAGTTGAAAAAATGTCTAAAACCCTTTTGTCCTTACAGATGAGAGATAGGCCTTGTTAATATTTAAACAAAGGCATTCTAGTTTTTAAAAATATTTCTTTATATAAAGTTATCATTATCATTATAGCATAAGCATCTTCTCATGATATATAAGTCCTTAATCTAAAACTAAGGATGTTGAGATATATAAGTCCTTAATCTAAAACTGTCCATCTCCTCTATGAATATACAACTTTTATCAATATCTGAGAATCTCTTTATTGCATATATTCATCATCCAGCACTCTGCTTTCCTTCTTGTTTTTAAAAAATATTTACAGCACTTTAAAACCAGGTGCAATATTGCAATTTATTAGTAACTGCTAAAATATAATAAGAACACTGAATTATCTACTATATGGTTATGTAGAAGGATTATATTAAAAAAAACACTGAATTATCAACCTTAAAATGGTGAATTTTATAGTATATAAATCACATCCCAGTAAAGCTGTTGGAAAAAATCCAATAAACTCTCTTCCTGTTTCAAATATATTCCTGTTGTAGCAATTTCTGTACAATAAAATATTTACAAATACAAAAATTCTATAAACATTTTCCAGTTGCATTGGAGCAGTTAAAATTTGAGCTTTACTCAGATTTATGTCTTTTTATTTTTCATTGTAAATGGAAGAGATTTTTAAATGGTTTCTGAAAACATTTTCTCTTGAGATCATGGAATTCAAGTGTGTATTCTCATACTATGACACGTACTAAAGTTGACATCAGAAAGAACAATTCTAGTTACATGCTGTGTGACTCTGAAATATCATTTAGTCTTCTGACCTTCAGTTCTTTAAACTGCAGAGAGAATGTTATAAAGCATTCTCTGATGTTTACCAATTCTCTACTTTGAATTTGCACTGCTTGATAAGTACCTGCCTAATGAATGACAGCTACTCATGAATATGATTAAGCCAATGTTAATGTCAAAACCAGACATAAAAATGAAGAGACGCTAGGTTTGTAAATGACCCCTAAAAAATAAAATGGAATATATAAATCTATATATTGTAGAATAATTTTCTAAAATTATATAGTTTCTTAACTGTTATTTCTTTCTCTTTCTTTTTTTAACATAAATTCAAGATTTTATTGTCTTCATAATAAAACAAAAGATGGCAGAACTGTATTACTTGGCCCTTTCTCTTCTTATCTCCTCCCAGTTCAGAATAATTACATCTTTTAATAGCCAGCATTCTCTTAGATCTGCAGTTGGGCTCAACACACTCAAACCTTAGCCCAATCTTCTTTGTAGTTTTAGTCTTTTTCTGGAAAATTGGCTTAGTCTGCCCATCATAGCCACTGTGCCTCCTGTGATAATTCTGCTTTCTCTGGGCATACAGAGAATCCTTGCTCTTCTTGTACCATGTCATTTTGTAGTGTTGATTCTTGCATACTTCATACAGGAAGTGGAGGGTTTTGGAATGTTCACCATGTTTGTGGGGCGCTATCAGCACTGTTATTACTCTCAACTGTAAAATTTATAGTTTAAAACATTTGAAGTTCGTTTAATATCAGGATGTTCTTTTTTTTTTTTTCTATAGAGTAGCTACTTTTTAATTCTTTTGACATTATAGCAAGGAAGGAAATATCTCCCCTGGACTTTCAAAGAGAACTGAGACCAGATGACATCCTGATTTGCCTTCCATTCTTTAAAAACAACAGAATGATATTTCATTATTTCTCCGAGATTAAAAATCACACAGTATAGAAACTTAGGGCCCACACTTCCACTATTATATGTTCCACTATATCGTGCTATTTAAGATCTAGATTTAAAATTAATTTTAGTGGAATGGTCCATAACATGGATTAACTTCCAAGCATGAATCCTCATAAAAGGAATGTATGCTCTTGAAAATAGTATTGTTAAAAGAATGTAAGTATTCAAAAAAGGTTTTATAAAGCTCTGAAGACACTAAAACTATATGAGGTCTGCAGGCACTTGTTCCCATCTTACACATTGCATGCATGTCATAGTTGGGTAGTCTCAGTCATCCAATGTCATGACAGCCAGTACAAATGAGAACATTAGTGCACAATAATAATCTATGATTATTAATCATCCATTATTTGTATAAGACAAGTTACCAAATGCTTACTATTGGTACTTTTTAAATTTTTATAAATATAAAGTAAAAATGAGGTCTTGTCTACTTCAATGACTATGTAGCAGTATCTTATTGTGTTCCAAATTATTGTTGGTTGCTGTTTAATATATTTAATTAATATTCATACTACATGGATTTATATACATATCATGTATATAAATCATGTACATGCCACAGACCCACTCACATATGCATGAATAGACGAATAATACTGTTGTTATTGGCATTTGAAGAGAGATGTAGGATATTTTGAACATTGGAATTCCTAACTTAACATGGGGATCCAATTTTCCAAGGATAATTCATGTATGACAATGGCATAAAATTATGAAAAATTCTTCTGGTTAACTAAAATTTACTTATTGCCATAAATTGAAACATTCATGAATTTATTTAGGAGAATTTATTTAGAAGCTTAGACATCAGTTGGACCTGCTAATAATCACCTTAAGTAATTTTTTAGGACATTTTTATTAATTCAGAAGTGTTAAAACATGTGGTAACTACATTAATTTTATTTTAATCAAGTATCTTTCCTCTAGAACTTCTCTTTTCTAAAATAAATTATATTTAATGTTTTAGAAAATTTAGTTTCAGGTGTACATGTGCATGTTGGTTCTATAAATTGCATGTCATGGGGTTTTGATGTACAGATGTATTTTGTCACCCAGATAATATGCATAATACTCAACAAGCAGTTTTTCAATCCTCACTCTCCTCCTACCCTCCATCCACAAGTAGGCCCCAGTGTCTATTATTCTCTTCTTGGTGTCCTTGTGTACTTAATGTTTAGCTCTCACTTACAGGTAAAAACGTGGTGTTTGGTTTACTGTCCCTGTGTTAGTTTGCTTAGGATAATGGCCTCCAGCTCCATCCACATCGCTACAAGGAACATAGTCTTGTTCTTTTTTATGGCTGCATAGTAGTCTGTGGTGTGAATGTACCACATTTTCATTATCCAGTCTACCATTGATAGACATTTAGGTTGATTCTATGTCTGTGCTATTGTGAATAGTGCTGCTGTGAACATATGTGTGCATGTGTCTTTATAGCAGAACGATTTATATTCCTTTAGGTATATACCCAATGATAAAATGCTGGGTCAAATGGTAGTTGTAAGTTCTTTGAAAAATTGCCAAACTGCTTTCCACAGTGGCTGAACTAATTTACATTTCTATCAGCAATGCATAAGTGTTTCCCTTCATTTGCAACTTTGCCAGCATCTGTAATTTTTTGACTTTTTAATAATAGACATCCTGAATGGTGTGAGATAATATCTTATTGTGGTTTTGATTTGCATTTCTCTATTAGTGACGCTGAGCATTTTTCATATGCTTGTTAGCCATATATCTGTTTTCTTATGGAAATGTCTGCTCATGTCCTTTGTCCACTTTTTAATGTTTTTTTTTATTGTTGATATGTTTAAGTACCATATAAATTTAGCACATTAGAACTATTCTCAGATGCATTGTTGAAAACATTTTCTTCCTTTATGTGGGTTATATTATTTATTCTGTTGATAGTTTCTTCTCCTGTGCAGAAGCTCTTTAGTTTAATTAAATTCCATTTGTCAATTTTTGTTTTTGTTGCAATTGCTTTTGGCATCTTCGTCATAAGATCTCTGCCAGGGCCTATGTCTAGAATAGTGTTTCCTAGGTTTTATTCAAGGGATTTTATAGTTTTAGATTTTACATTTAAGTCTTTAATCACCTTGAGTTGATTTTTGTATATGGTGTAATGAAGGGGTCCAGTTTCAATCTTTTGCATATGCTAGCCAGGTATCAAAGCAACATTTATTAAATAGGGAGTCCTTTCCCCATTGACTGTCTGTGTCAACTTTGTTGGCGATCAGATGGTTGCAGGTGTGCAGCTATGCTTAACTGAAAGTATATCAATCAATTATGATATTTTGGCAAGAAATTTGTGAACATATATGTATTGACTCTAAATACTAATTAAAGGTTTAAGTTACAATGAAAATTCTTTTTTAAAAAGAATCAATAAACATGAACTATCATTTACAAAGCTTTCCACTATTTTCCTACCTAGTTGTATGTTGTTAATATCATATGATGTATGTGATTTGTGTTTTTGTCCCAATGAACTGTAAAAAAATTTAATGCATAAACATTTATGGTTTAGATTATGTCCTTGTTATAGATTACTAAGAATAGTAATTCTTAGTATTTGTGTTTATCCATACATATTTTCAAATTACTTTCCATAAATACTATACTGTGTATATCCATCAGTGGATGAGACTCCCTTTCATCACTGTCTTAGAAAAGCATTAACTCTTAAAAAACTTTCCAAATCTATTTGTTGAAAATGAATTTTAATTTTAATTAAAATGTCTTTTATTACTCTCGATTAAAAATTATTTTTTACTGTTGCATTTCTTCTTCTCTATTTCTCCTTTTCTTCTTTCTTGCTGACATAGCATTACCTTTATATTATAGTTTGATATTCTATTGTAAGTGGAATCACTTTACATATTGCAAATATCTATGAGATGACACCAAAAATAAATAACCAGAGTTTAAAAAATAATAGTTATGGCTGGGTGCAGTGGCTCACACCTGTAATCCCAGCACTTTGGGAAGCCAAGGAGGGTGGATCACGAGGTCAGGAGTTTGAGAGCAGCCTGGCCAACACAGTGAAACCCCGTCTCTACTAAAAATACAAAAATTAGCCAGGTATGGTGGCAGGCGCCTGTAATCCCAGCTACTCGGGAGGCTGAGGTAGGAGAATTGCTTACACCTGGAAGACGGAGGTTGTAGTGAGCCGAGATTGTGCCACTGCACTCCAGCCTGGCAATAGAATGAGACTCCATCTCAAATAATAATAATAATAATGATAGTTATAAAAATGTTATTTATATGAAAACTAAGTTTATTTGGTCAGACCAACTGATTAGGAAATGTGTATTTGGCACTGATGTTAGTAGACATTTTTTTCTTCTAAAATTTCTAATAGTTTTATCCCATTTACAAAAAGCAATATATAGCTATACCCTATCATTGTAAACATATTATTTCTTAATTATACCAGTTGCTAATTGAAGCTACTTGTTTCTGAGAACATTCATTTCGGAGCATCTGACTTTCTACTTTAATACTGATAGAATTTTGCCTTTTAGAGCTGGTGTAATCTATCATTTACATCTTATGTAATAGAAAGTCAGGAAATATCTGAAATAATATCAAGAAATAGAGGTTTTAATACATTATTTAAGATTATAAATACTAATATAAAAACGGAAAGTAAAACATATCTGCATACTTTTTTAGGAGAAAGAATGTAGTAGTGTAAGGTAGTAAAATTCATGACTTTTTAATGCAAGTGAAACTACTGGTAATATTTAAATTGAAATATTTGGAAATGAAGGCATAAGCATACTATTAGGAATTATTTAAATTACTGGTAAGATAAAAAAAAAAATGGTTAAATGTGTTTTTGTCCAGGGAAAAGACTGAGAATGTAAAAGAGAAACTTTTACAATTTATTGTCTAATTATTTATATTTTCAGAATGTTGTCATAATCTCTTGAAACTTATTAATAAAAGATAACCACTTTGGAAAAAAATGTAATCTTTGTCATAAAGTAATTTTATCATAGAACAAAATATCTAAAATAGGTTTTATTTTAAAGCAAAGGGCAAATTAAAGAATATATATTTTAGAAGGGATAATCTATATCACATCACAGTAAAAATTATTTATAAAGGGATACTTATGTGACTATAAGTATAATTAGGGTTCAAGATTTAGCAGTGAACAAGACATACATGTATCTTCCCCTCATAAGTATCATAGTCTAGAAGAGTGTACAGACAAGAAAAGAAGTATACAGGCTACCTTAGGGAAGAAAAAGAAGACCATACACTGAAAAATAAATATTTAGGAGGACTATAAATCTAGATTTGAAAAGGCAGGAACCCTTGACAAGAACAGGCATTTAATCTAAAGGCTGTAAAAAGACAAATGATACCCAAAATGATACTTTTCACATACTTCCATCCTTACCTCAATATACTATCCTTTATGTCTAATTTTTCAACTAAGTATCAGAAAAATATCCCTCCTCCCCATGAAACAAAAGCAAGAGAACACATACCCAAGAAAACACATTTTTAAAAGCTTTCTGCTTTTACATGGAAGACACCAATCTAATTTAGCACACTAAAGCATCACATAAGATCCCTTGGAGCCCTAAACAGTGAAAATGTCATGATACTACACCCATACCCCATTATGTAATTTCCAATAAGAACAATACTACTGACCATAAACACGCTGCGTAGGAAACCCTCATAAAACCTCATCAGTCAGCCACATACAATATTTATTTAGATGTTTATCCAGACAGCTGGAGGCCAGCTGATTTAAGCCTGGTGCAACTGCATGTCTCTGCCAATTTTAGTTGGCATTGCTTAAGTGTGTTAAGTGTCAGCTGAACAGATGATCTAGATAGGGCTCCGTGTGTTTCTCATGCTTCTTCTAGGACCAGTAGGCTAGCCCACGCTTCTTATTTTTAAGTTGATGCCAGAAACCTAAGAAGGAACCATGGAACAAGAAAGTACTCTTAAGTCTTGGCCCATAAGTCTTGTCTTATTCATTTGACCAAAGCAAACCTGGTGGCTAAATCTGAAGCCAAAAAGTAGAAAAATATATTCTGCCACCTCAGTGGGAGAATCTGAAAAATCAGAGTATGGAGATAGTGAAGAATGAGTAATTGAGACATTCGATGCAGGTATACAAATACTAAAACATAAATTAGTTGTAAGAATAATTTTCATGATTGTATTAATACTTGTATTATTTTTACAAGTCTGTATTACGATAATAAAAAGGAAAGAAAGCAGTTGAATTAGATTATATATGAAAACCAATACAGAATCACTGGTTCCAAGAGCCTGGGCTGGTGGTGTAGAGAACATAAACTGGAATAAAGAAAAAGTATTTGATATATGTGATGGTGACTCGGTAAGACTGAGTAAAGAAACTGCTAAAGGGTTGTTTACTAAATTTGCTTCATAAGTGAAATTTAAGTGCTAGCATTTATAAAGTTATTTCTAATACTGCACACATTTAAGTTACAAATCAATTAATCTTGTAATAAATGCTTCTTGCTTAGGTGTTATATGCCTATGGCTTTGATGAGTGGATTTTGTGAGACCTCAAGAGGATAAGTTCTTGATTTCTGGTTGAAGTATCTGACACGTATCCAAATATTAAATTCTTAGCATTGATAGTAAGTGCCATAGTGACTCCTAGAAGAGAAAGATCAGAGTGGTCAGGCGGTCAAAAACAATTTCTGGAATGAGTGGAAACTTGATATATACCTTAAAATATTTAACATATAAATATATGGAAATGAAAGGAGAGAGAGTTATATTGGAATAGAAAGATCCAACAACAAAAATTGTAGGAATGAGTAGGATGTGTTCCGCTCTCAGAAGAAACCTATATCAATGCAAGAAGCATAAACATACTGAATGAGTTCACTGGAGTCAGATAATAGAGACACTGAAAACCACTCAAAAGACTTTGAATGTAGTATTGAAGAGTACAGAGGAAGCAGTAATCAAGCAAGGAAGACAGTGTTATAAGGAGGTAAGTCTGAAAGTGGTGGACAGACTAATTTGAAAGAGAGTATTGGATGGCAGGGAGAGAATTAAGAGGATATTTGCATAAGCGAGGTAAAGGGAATGTCCAGACCACAGAGGAAGAAGAGAAATAGAGAGGTATTTTCAGGGAAAAAAAAATTGAGAAATTAATAAAGCCCAAATTAGCCAGGCATGGTGGCATAAGAAACAGGCACAAATAATTCAAGTGACTTGCCCAAAGTCACCCAGCAATTAATGAAGTGGCAGAGCTGGAATTCAAAGGCAAGTAGTCTGGCACCATTTTGTTGTCTTAATGACACTACCAAACTTTTTCTGGAGCAATGATTGTTCATTATGAAACTTTATCTAATTTCTTAACACATTAACATTACCTTAGTTGCATCAAGACAAAACAAGAATGATCGTAAAAGTTTCAATTTCTCAGGATATAGATTGTATCAAAAACATCAGAACAATTTTCTTTTCAATTTTTTAATTTTTATTCTATATATGGCTCATACAATGACCAGTTTATCCCAAAATATCATATAACTTCAACAATGTAAAAATCAGCACTCTCAAAGGTCATCAGATCAAATACCATTTTGCTCTAAGATTCTGCTCTAAATTAATGTTTCAAAGAAACTAGAAATGCATATTTGTAGTTTTACATGTTATAAATGTTGATGAAACTGATAATAAACATTATACTCTGTCTAATTTGACAACAAGAACAAAATAAAGCCCTACAATAGAATCTTAGATAAAAGTCATCTGCTGATGTTTATGTTTCCAGATTAGTTTTGAGGGGAAGTTTTAGGTCTTTTCCCACATTTGTTTTTAAAATTACCAGCATTACCACAGTTCATTTATATCTAATGTTAGCAACATTCATTGAAGAAGAAATAAAAAGTCTAGGAAGATTATTCCAATCCATTGTTTTATACACTCCTTCGTCATGGAGGGCTGTTTTGTCTCAGAACAAGTATAGTGCACTGTTTGTAATTATGGAGGCATCTCAGCGGAATTACAAGCACCGAGAGAGAGAAAGTGCTGTGATCTGGCTGTGACTGAGACAGATAGACTACTTCAATGTAAATTCAGTGCCCCTAGAAACTAAAAGTATTTTGAGTTTTGAACTAACAATAAAAATGTAGAGGCAGAGAGAAATTGCTTAATCTTGAAATGACATTCTCTTTCTAAAAAGTAAGATTTCAAGCATTTTTATAATGAGGACTTTCTTAACATCAAATAACTTCTACAAACACTTATTTTGATTTGATGAGTTAAGTGTAAATGAATCAGGCTATTTAGATGAAATTTTCTTTGACACGCTTAAAGATTTACATGGCTAGGGGATGCGTGATGGCCTAAATCATTTGAGGTTTAATTGACCTCAAAGCATTCAAAAGCCAAATTGAGCTTCTCAGGCCACTGGAACTCAACTGCTCTTCCAATGATGATATCTGATGTGAAACCTCAAGAAAATATTTCTATGTTTTCTTAATATGACATAATTATTTTGGAATCGGTTAATAATAGGTCATATAAGCCAAAGTTAAGCAAACTTTTTTTTTCTTGATTTTTAAAAATAAAATCTCATGCTGTTTATCTGGTTATGAACATGACCAGTTTCATTTTGCATGTATTGTTAAACTCTGCTTTTCAATGAGAATTTACTTGCTTTTTCAGAATTTAGTTAGAGTCAAGGGTGATGAGGTCCTCAGGGATGTGTGCAGGTGGAGAACCAGGAAATTATACCCTTGAGGAGCTCTGGGGTTTTTAATCATTGAGATTTGACCCATAATGACTGATGAAAACATTCTGCCCCTCACTAGTAACTTGCAGATGGTAGAGCTAGCTTAAACTCATTTTAACTTCTTTCTTCCTTATCAAACATGTACATGCATGAATATGTATATATGGATATAGGATTTAAACAATGAGGAAAAACCTCATTTCTGTTATTCATGACATCTAAGATGCTAAGTGAGATTTTCCATGCGAAAAGCTATCCTGCAAAAGCCTTTCACCATTGAGATGAAATCAAAAGCCTATACTCCATCATTTACCACTATCCCAATTGCATGTGCACACACACACACACATTTCCGAATACTTTTGGCAGTGTTCATTAGTGTTGGCTTGGTGACTCAAACAACTAACTTTTTCTCATCTATAATATGTACATGTAATGCATATCTTCCAGTGTGAAGCCAGTATACACACATATATTGGGTTGGTGCAAAGTAATTGTAGTTTTTTGTCATTCCTTTCAATGACTGAGAAAGGATATTGGACCAAGAAATTATGTAATTGTGAATCATAAATGGCATTTACTCTGTTATCTAATTATGATTTGTAACATGCTTTACACATGCAGCTGATGATGGAAGAGACACAGACCTGGCAAGCAGAGAAAAGTCAGAGAAATCTTTCCTAGATTCCCCCACACTAAGTAATCTGTGTTTACATAATTCATTTTTGTTTGAGAGGGGCAATGACTCCCATACTCCCTCCTTTTTCCCCATTGGCTTAAAAATTTCTTAAGGTCTTTTTAATTAACAAGAAAATTTAGCTCAGTTGAAATTAAAACTGTATGCTCATATAAACAATGAGATCACTATCATAATGCTTAAATATAGATTGTGCTCATAAAATTTTAATTTTCATTTCATTACAAAATAATGAGCTTTGCATTAATAAATGTGTATTGTTTGGTCTGCCTTCTAGAATAAAGAATCTTGCTGTTCAAGAAAA
The DNA here is from genome assembly GCA_004027715.1 of Plecturocebus donacophilus. Lineage (NCBI taxonomy): Eukaryota > Metazoa > Chordata > Mammalia > Primates > Pitheciidae > Plecturocebus > Plecturocebus donacophilus. Next base: position 10,874 of record PVKP010015575.1, on the reverse strand, counting down.
CACTGGAATGTGGTTTTAAAATATTGTTGGTATATTTGTAGAAAACCCTTAAATTATTTATCTTAAAAAACAGGAGAAAAGTTGTTTTTAATTAAGTTACCATGGTTATTAAGGAAGACTTGGGACTGGTATATCTTGTAAGGACAGCATAAATAGATCTGATTGTTATATAATTTGTGACGTTAATATTTTGCTTAATTTTTAAAATTATGCTCTATGTTAAATGCATATAATAATGCAGGTATAAATAATTCAATAAAAATTATTTAATATGACAATTCATATTCTTGCATAAATGTTTTAAGCAATTCTATTCATAGATTATGTATATATAAAATACATATCTATGTGTATATGTGTGTGTGTGTGTGTGTATATGTTTGTGTATGTATACCACTTGGAATGTTCACAGGTAAAAGATAAGTTCTATAAAGATAAATGATAATTTTCCATGAGTATGTCTCTATTATGAAGGAAAAATATAAATTTTACTTATATATTAAGTATAGACATTTATTAATAATATAGATTTTCAACCATAGAAATAGGTCAATAGCATTTGCAAATTACTTACCGCAGAAATTACCATCCGCCCATATGTCTCCAAAATTATAAATATGTTAATCTGTATGAATGGATAAATTCATTTCAGCCACCTTACTTCATTGTTTTCAGTATTTTAAATTAAACTTTTAAAAACCTGGTGATTTTATTATATTTTTATATATGTTGACACTTTTAATATTCTTATATTCTTGAAGATGTAGAGTTACTCTCTCTTAAGAAATACAACCCATGTAAAGTATATCGTATTTGAGCTATAACTGTTCCACTTATTTTTCTCTCTTCTCTCTTTTTTTCTGAATATACATTTATTTGAAATCTACAAGGTGTTTTTAATGTTTTAATCAAACATGTTGCAGTCTATCCACACTCAATATAGTAGGGTAGAGGTGGAAAAGGGTTATCCTAAAATGACAGCCTAGTAGTCCTGGGCATGTCCTGGGATTGCTAATGGTCCAGGCTGATCTGACACATAGCAGTGTTTCCCTGTTTTCCATTTCTATTCTTACAGTCCATGTTAATCTAGCACATCTGGGGGCCATTGATCAACCAGATAACATTATCTTGATACTTAATATTCTGTAGCTAGGGAAACCTCTGACTTGACTTACTCTCTTGCATTTTCAGGAAAGAAGGTGAGTTATGTTTGAGTGGAGGAGTAATTTCACTACTTTTGAATCTCTGTAGATGCTGAATATTGAAGTACCCGGCAATTTCTGAGCATTGCCCCAAACCAAAGATTAATTATATTGTTAAGAAAATGCATCCTTTAAGCAGAGGTATTTCAAAAGAGGAATGGGCTTTGAAATTGCTGATACTTTCTTCTCTTTCTTTCTTGCTTTCTTCTTTCTTCTTTCTTTTCTTTCTTTCTCTTTTTCTTTTTTCCTGTTTTCTTTCTCTTTTTTTCTTATCTTTTCTTTTTTTCCCTTTCTTTCTTTTCTTTTCTCTTTTCTTTTCTTTCTTTTCTTTTCCTTTCTTTCTTTCTTTCTTTCTTTCTTTCTTTCTTTCTTTCTTTCTTTCTTTCTTTCTTTCTTTCTTTCTTTTCTTTCTTTCTTTCTTTCTTTCTTTCTTTCTTTCTTTCTTTCTTTTTTCTTTTTTTCTTTTTGACAGAGTCTTGCTCTCACTCAGGCTGGAGTGATCTCAGCTCACTGCCACCTCTGCTTACCAGGTTCAAGCAATTCTCCTGCCTCAGCCTCCAAAGTAGCTAGGACTACAGGCATCTGCCACCACACCCAACTAATTTTTTTTGTACTTTAGTAGAGACAGGTTTTCACTATATTGCCCAGGTGAGGTTTCCCAAAGTGCTGGGATTATAGGTGTGAGCCACCACACCTGGCCTACATTTTATTTTTCCTAATAGTAGTTAGCACTAAGTCTTGAGAATGTAAGGGCATCAGTTATAACCACATTTCTATGATGTAAATGGAAGAGAGGCAAAAATCACAAAATTCAGTGAATTTGCCTGGAGCTCTAATAGTATTCAATCATCCTCACTTCTCAAACAATCTGGATTGCTTTAACTTCTTGTGCCTGGTCTTTCCATGTCACAGCAGACCAATGGGAAGGCCAATAATGCAGCAACTATGGCCAATTTCTGTGTTTAGAATTCTGTCTGGTTATAAAACCTTTCTTATTTCTTGGAGATAGACCAGAACCATGGGTCCAATTTACATGGGTTAGGTGGCACAAGTGCCTCTTCAGTTGTATGGTCTTTACAAGCTGCAACTAACTGATTAATGTTGTGATTTATTTACTTTGCAATAACCTTGTAACAGCATTAGTAGCCCTCACAATCACATGGTTTGACTGCTATTAGGACCTCCTAATAGGGCTCTCAACAGATTGTGTGGGAAGCCGCATGAGTAACGAAGATCAAATTTTATGTCTGTGTTCCCCTGCTTCGTTTAGGTTCTGTGTGGTAAGCTGGCTTTGCAGATTTTTAATGAGGAGCAAACATTGTTTTAGAGCAGCACAGCTGAGGAGCAGGGGACTGGTGGAAGATGTTGTTTTTGGCAGAAATGGTGGCATGGTAAGGCATAACAGTTGGTAGGAGTACACTCTCTGTGAAAAAAAGAGTGTCTACCAACTGGAAAACTCATAACTGTGTTGGTGAAGCTTCAGTCAACAGCTCTGATGTGAAAGTAATTGATCTTGCAAATTACTTAGTCTAGAGTCTGGCTTCTAAGAATCTAAAAAAATTCCTGTGCAGAAAGTAATAATATTAGTATTTCCTTGGCATCTCTATTGAATTTTTGCTTTTTGTCATGTTATCACTAAACTATTTATTTATGCATCCATTTCTTTGTTCATATTCCACCATTGAGTATTTGTTAGAGACTATTTGTCCTTCCCATGATAAAAAGTTAGTTAAATATATCTCCTGTCCTTTAACACTTTACAGTGTTGCCAGTGAAGAAAAACACTGTAAATAACTATGCAAATGAGATGCATATATAAAGTATTAGAATTCAGATGAGAAATATTTTTTTCTATCTAGAAGGATTAAGAAAAGCTTCAATATTGAGATAACACGTGATTTTAGCCTGGAATAATGAGTCGAATTTAGAAACTCAAACATGGAAATAATACATATCAATTGGAAAAAACAGGCTGACTAAAGGCAAGGATAGTGTACCAAAGTTTGATAGTTCTTCACTTTTACTGGACTATCTAAGGTGAATAGTGGGAGATAAGACCCAGGAAGTGAGTTGGCGCTTTAGCTTGGTGGATCATAACACCAGGTTGAAAAAAAATAGATTTTATTTTAGGCAGTAAGAACTTTCAAAATTTTTTAAACAAATACATTTAGGGAGCTCAGTCTTATAAAAAACTTCAGACTGTTCTTTAATTGTTTATTAGTGGTATTTATACTCTGCCTATCAGTGAATATATTTCTGTTTTTATCCTTACATATCTGGGCATATAATGTAATAAACTATTCTTTTAAAGCAGTTACCACTAAAACAGAATTTTAAATAACATGGGCAGAAATGGTAATGAAATTAGATTTTTCTTGTATTTATATACAGTTTTTGGTAAGAATATTAACACTACAAGAAAGATGTGGTTAGGTAGACAGTGATAAGGTAATTAAACATATGTTCTGTTATTAAATATAAGGCTTTTGTTTTCTTGATAGTAAAGTGATGGCTTGTGTGGGTGTGTGTATACATATATGTATAGATATATATGTGTGTAATATATATATACATTTATAGATAATATATAAACTTTGAAGGATTATATATGTTTGTATAGACACACACACACACACACACACACACACACACATCCTTCCAAGTTTGAATCAAAATTTCAGGAAAATGTTCAAACTTTGTAAGCAAATACTATTATAAGCATTTTGAAGTTCTTCATAAATATTCAGTTATTAATATAGTAAGGATAGGTCATTTGGAAACATTTTTGTTTCTTTTTTGTCTATCAGAGCCTACAAGAATCATCCAAGTAATGCTTTGCTACTTTGTATCAAGTCTATAGTTCTTTAGAGTAAATCACTAAATTTATCTAAGAAATTTGCTATAATTGACAACTGTCGTAATTCAGTCCAGACTTCTTGATAATCCATGTGCATCTATTTCATGGTTTTCCCCTAAAGTGAAGGCATTATTTACTAATGCATAAAATGTTCAAAGAATTAAGAAAATGTCATTAAACCACTCAATAGTTTTTAGGGAGACAGCATCTAATCTTATCAGAAAATGGGATGGGTTATACAACATCCTGACCCTTAGCCTAGCATGCTACTTATAAACTTACTCATTTAAATGTGATTGAGAAGAAAGAATATAATCTCTTAATATTTTCCTTATAAGCTTCCATCACTAGAGTGCAGTTGACACTTCCCTGTCCAACTTTTGAACATAACGAAGTATATTTAGGTACCAGATTTCTGAATTCCTTTTACGCTTTACTTTTCTACTGGTTGATAAATGCATGTTGTGCATCCTGAAAAATATCTTTTGTGCCAACTCATTATAAATACTCTAAAATAAAACAAAGGTATTTACATTATTTAATAAGAATTATTCAATAAAAATAAGAATTATTTAACAACAATAAGAATTATTTAACAAGAAAGCGTATCAGCTACTACAGTTGTGTCAACTGAAGGGTACCAGGAAAAAAGCAAAAATATATGCTGTAAATCTTCTTGCCATGTTATTTTGTTCTTCTAGATCAGCCTTCAAAATTTTTCCTTTGAAAAGATGTAAAACTCAATAAGAAAAATATTAGTAACTTTTGGGATATTGCCACTGATCCGACAGAAATACAAACTACCATCAGAATACTGTAAACACCTCTACACAAATAAACTAGAAAATCTAGAAGAAATAGATAAATTCCTGGACACAAACACCCTCCCAAGACTAAACCAAGAAGTCAAATCCCTGAATAGACCAATAACAAGTTCTGAAATTGAGGCAATAATTATCAGTCTACCAACCAAAAAAAAACCCAGGACCAGATGGATTCACCACTGAATTCTAGCAAAGGTACAAAGAGGAGCTGGTAACATTCCTTCTGAAACTATTCCAAACAATAGAAAAAGAGGGACTCCTACCTAATTCATTTTATGAGGCCAGCATCATCCTGATAACAAAATCCAGAAGACACACAACAAAAAAAGAAATTTCAGGCCAATATCCCTGACAAACATCGATGTGAAAAAGATGAAAAAAATACATATATATAAATGCTTGAAAAAATCTAATAAAATTGACATAAACCTCTGGCAAGATTTATTAAGACATGAGGAATGGAGGAATAAATAAATGATTTTAGGAAAATGAAAGAAATCATAACTACAATTGCAATGTAGTGAATAAGAGGCCATGTAGTGTATACAGTTATGAGTTCAGATCCCCTGACTAGATTGGGTGTGGTTATATCTAAACTCCACACTTATTAACAGTGTTGTCATAGTCAAGTTAGTTGATCTTTCTCTGGTTCAGTTTCACCAACTATAAAAAAGGGAAAATAACAGAATCTATATCAATAAATAGTGTTGGTATTAAATAAGTTAATATATGGCAAGCAGTTAGAACAGCATAGCACATAGTAAATGGTATATAAGTATTTTGTTATTATTTATATATATTATATGTGCATTGTATCATCTTTAATATTAAATTTTGAATAGCTTTGTGCAAATAAAATTCAAAACTTAAATAAAATGGGCAAACTCCTAGAAATAAATCACATAAACACTTCAAAAGACATAGAAAACCAATTACATACATCAAATAACAGTTAAATAATCAAATAACAGTTAATTAAAAAGCATCAACATCTCAAAAAACTTTCCATAAAGATGCTTTCACCAATAAAAAAATACTAATAAAATGTGCCAATTATTCAATCAGCAAATAATCAAATCTTATACAAAATGTTCTAGATTGTACAAAAAGTAGAAACACTGCTTAACTCATTTTATGAACATAGTCTAACTTTGGTCCTCAAAACTGATATGGATAGTACAGCCTAGGAAAATTAGAGACTACATTCACTTGGAAACAGAAAAAGAAATTTAAAAGAATATCAACAAATTGAATCTAGCATTATATAAAAGTAATAAATCATGATCAAGATGAAATTACTTCATGATTTTTAACAATAGAAAATTCTCCTAGCGTAATCTACCATAAAATGCTAAATAAGAAACAAAGCTTTCCCTGTGGCTCTCAATTACACTGTAGTCTGGATAGACTACTACAATGTACATCTGAATTAGGAATCACAAGCCCTGAACAAGCGTGTGATATGGAAACAGGTTACGTGCCTATCTATCTATGTTGAGGAGCTGGTTCAGTCCCCTCACCTCCCTCCTCCTACAGACACCTCAGCATACTTCAATAGGAGTTCCTCCCAGACACCCTCATTAGGACTGGTGTGTGGACTTGCCATTGGAATATTTGTGGCTAAGCCAGGGGCTCCAGCTCTACCCAGCTATGTCCTCTCACTCTCACAGAAAAGAAAACTCAGGCTACCAGGCACCCCACTGTCCAGCCCTTCATCTGAAACAACAGAGAGCACCTCACAGTAAGTAAAGATCAAGTCCATATCCACCTGCTTATGCAGCAGCTGACTCTTACCTGTAAACACCATCTTCTGGTCCACAGACCAAACACACAGCTCAAAAGAAAACCTGTTGACAGAAATACATAGGACTATAGAAACAAAGCAAAAAGACCCTGCCCAACACAACCTTCTCCAGACGAGAAAATTTTGACATCATGAAAAATAAATGTTGCAACATCACCAAAGACTTACTCTAGCTCCCAACAAAGGATCATAGCCAAAATGGAGGCATAGAGATGACAGTTGGAGAATTCAAAGCATGGACTACAGGTAAACTCAACAAGATCCAAGATAAGATTGAAAATCAACACAAAGAAATCCGTAAAGCAATCCAGGAAATAAAGAAGTAAACAGCTTTAAAAGATCAGTCAGAGCTACTGAAACTGAAAAACTCACTTAAAGAATTTTAAAGTATTGAAAGCTTTATTAATAGACTAGACCAAGCAGAAGAAAGAATTTCAGAATTTGAAGATTGTCTTTTGAACTAATCCAGTCAGACAAAAATAAAGAAAACATAATTTTAAAAAAATGAACAAAGTCTCAGAGAAATATGGGATTATGTAAAGTGACCAAACCTATGAATTATTGGCATTCCTGAGAGAGAAGGAGAAAAAATAAACCATCTGGAAAGTGTATTTGAGTAAATAATTCCAGAAAATTTCTAATATTGCTAAGGAGGTAGACATCCAGATAAAAATAATCCAGAGAACACCTGCCAGATACTATACAAAATGAACATCACCAAGGCATATAGTCACCAGACTGTCTAAGGTCAATGCTAAAAAATAAATCTAAAAGGCAGCTAGAGAAAAAGTCAGGTCACATACAAAGAGAACCCCATCAGGTTAACAGTGGGCTTATCAGCAGAAATTTACAAGTCAGAAGACATTGGTCGCCTATTTTCAGCATTTACAAAGAAAAGAAATTCCAACAAAGAATTTCATACCCTGCCAAACTAAGCTTCATATGTGAAGGGGAAATAAAATCTTTTTTAGACAAGTAATTGCTAAGGGAATTTATTGCCACTAAACTAACCTTACAAGAGATCCTTAAGGGAGTTCTATACATGGCGATGGAAGAACAATATCTGCTACCACAAACCTACACCTAGGTACATAGCCTACAGATCATTTAAAGCAACTACCCAATATGAAGTGTAAAACAACAAGCTAACAATTGTATGATAGAATCAAAGCTCACATATCAATATTAAACTTGAATGTAAATAGTCTTAATGCCCCACTTTTAAGAAGAGAGTAGCAAGTTGGATTTTAAACACACACACACACACACACACCATGAGCTACTCCCCTACTGGCTTCAAGAGAACCATCTCACATGTAACAATACCCATAGACTCAAACTAAAGTTCTGGAGAAAAATCTGTCACTCAAATGGAAAACAAAAAAGAGCAGAGGTCGCTCTTCTTATATCAGATAAAGGACACTTGAAATCCATAAGAATAAAGGGACAAAAAAGAGTACTAAATAATGATAAAGTCTTCAATCTAACAAGATGATTTCACTATACTAAATATATATGCACCTAACAGTGGAGCAGCTAGATTCATAAACAAGCATTCCTAGATCTATGAAAAGACTTAGCCACAAAATAATAGTGGAGGACTTCAACACCCCACTGACAGTGTTAGACAGATGATCAAGGCAGAAAACTAACAAGCCCTGGACCTAAATTTCACAGTTGATCAATTGGACCTAATAGATATCTCCAGAATACTCTACTCATTAACCACAGAATATACATTCTTCTCATCTGCACATGGAATATACTGTACAATTGATCACATGCTCATCCATAAAGCAAGTCTTAATTCAAAATAATCAAAATCGTACCAACCATACTTTCAGACCATTGTAAAATAAAACTACAAATCAGTACCAAGAAAATTCCTCAAAACCACAAAATACATGGAAATTAAACAATTTATTCCTGAATGACTTTGGAGAAACAAAAATATGTCAGAAATTTAAAATAATTCTTGGAAATAAGTGAAAACCAAAATCTCTGGGATATAGTTAAAGCAACATTAAGAGGAAAGTTCATAGCATTAAATGCCTGCATCAATGCATCAAGAAGTTAAAAATTGGGAAACTTACAAGAAATGCAAAACAAAACAGAAAAAACTTAGCAAGAGCTCAAACTAACAATCTAACACCACACCAAGAGGAACTAGAAAAACAAGAACAAACTAACCCCAAAGCAGATAGACAGACAGACAGAAAGAAAGGAAGAAAGAAAGAACCAGAATTAGAGTGGAACTGAATGAAACTGAGAACCCCTAATTCATAAAATGATCATCAAAAAAAAAGTTTGTTATTTAAAAGAATCAATAGACTTACAATACCATCTAGATTAACAAAATAAAAGTAAAGATCAAAGTAAGCACAGTCAGAAAGGACAAAGTTTACATTACAACTGATCCCACAGAAATAATAAAGATCCTTAGAGCCTATTGTGTAAACATGTCTATGCACACAAACTAGAATATCTATAGGAAATGGATAAATTCTTGCAAACCTACAACTTCCCAAGAGTAAGTAGGAAGAAATCAAAACCCTGAACAGACCAATGTCAGAATCTGAAATTGAATCCGTAAAAAAAAAACCCTACCAACTGAAAAGAATCCTGGATCAGTTGTATTCACAGCCAAATTCCACCAAAGAAGAGCTTGTATTAATCCTACTGAAACTGCTTTTAAAAATAGAGAATGAACTCCTCCTTAACCCATTCTATGAAGCCAGCATCATTCTGATACCAAAATCTGGCAAAGACTCAACAAACAAAAAGAGAACTACCAGTCAATATCTCTGCTGAACATAGATGCAAAAATCTTCAGCAAAATACAGGCAAACTGAATCCAGCAGTACATTAAAAAGTTAAGTCACCATAATCAATTAAGCTTCTGGGATGCAAGCCTGGTTCAACATACACAAATCAATAAACATGATTCACCAAATAAACAGAATTAGAAACAGAAACCATATTATCATTTCAGTAGATGCAGAAAACTTTTTATAACATTCCAAATCCCTTCATAATAAAAACTCTCAACAAACTAGGCATCAAAGAAACATAAATCAAAACAACATGAACTATCTAGGACAAACCCACAGCCAGCATTATACAGAACAGGCAAAAACTGAAAGCATTCCTCTTAAGAACTGGAATAAGATAAGGATGCCCACTCTCACCACTCCTATTAAACATAGTAATAGAAGTCCTATCCAAAGAAACCAGTCAAGAGAAAGAAATATAAGCCATTCAAATAGGAAAAGAAGTCAAATTATTTTTATGCTGATGATATAACACTATACCTAGAAAACCCTAAAGACTCCATGAAAAAAGCTTCTAGGAGAGAGATCCAAGATGGTCGATCACTAGCAGCTCAGGATTGCAGCTCCCAGTAAAAGCGCAGAGAGCCAGTGGACGCCACACTTACCGATAAATTTTTGCTGCCCACGGACCAGGACATTCCCAGTGGAGGAGCCCCACAGGTCGCCAGCGCGACCCTTTCGGCTGGCACGGCTTTTTTGCCAGCGTCTCGGCTCGGTGGCTCTTGGTGCAGAGTAAACGGGACTGAGTCTCCTTTTGGATGATGTTTGGCGCTCTGGAAAGTCAGAGCAGTCCATCCAGCTGATTGAAAAAGGGACTGAGAAGCCAGACCAGAGACCCCCGGGCAGAAAAGCACCACGAATTTCAATGCTGCTGTCTTAGCTAGCGTTGCGAGTCGCACAGTGAAAATTACATAGATTCTGGAGCTGGGAATTAACAAGCTAACACTTAGAGACGACAGGTGGATAAAACCATAAAGATGCCAAGAAGCCACCGTAAAAAAACTGAGAACACTGAAAATCAGAAAGTCTCTGCTTCTACAGAGGACGCTAGTTCCTCATCAGTAACGGAACAAGGCTTGATAGAAAACGAGTGTGAAGAATCATCAGAATTAGGCTTCAGAAGGTGGATAATAAGAAACTTCTGTGAGCTAAAAGAGTATGTTCTAAACCAATGCAAAGAAACTAATAACTTTGAAAAAAGGTTTGATGAAATGCTAACGAGAATGGACAATTTAGAGAAGAACATAAACGAATTAATGGAGCTGAAAAACACAATATGAGAAATCCGTGAAGTATGCACAAGTTTTAACAGTCGAATTGATCAAGTAGAAGAAAGGATATTAGAGGTCAAAGACC
>PVKP010015574.1:0-50107 GCA_004027715.1 Plecturocebus donacophilus | reverse complement strand
GGCTTGACCCCTGCCCGCCTCTTCAACTTTGCCTCCTGCTTCTCCTGACCTCCCAGCACGCCCTCTCTCACCTCATTCCTCGGCACGTGGTTTCCCTTGATGTAGAGTGTCCTTCCTGTTCCCTCTTACCTGCATCCTAACCACAAGGCTGTCTCCCCTGAGATCTCCAAGGAAAGTACACCTCCCTTGTCTCCCCTCTGCTGGCTGCCATGGCCACAGTCTGAACCCCCAACAAACCCTCAGGACCAGAGTTGCTGCGGCATTGGTGGTTTATTCTCAGACTCCCCTGCTGGGCTATGGAGGGACTGGGACTGGTCTCCTGAATCCCTAATATTCCCCATGCTGCTGGGATTGCAGAAGAAGCTTGGTAAAGGTTTACGAGTAAATAAAAACTGCTGAAGACTCAGTGGTAACTAACCACACACTTCCTCCGTCCTTACTCGTGTTATCAGAAAGGGGTCCTGATGTAGACCCCAAGAGAGGGTTTTTGGGTCTTGTGCAAGAAAGAGTTCAAGGGAATCTCATAAAGTGAACACAAATGTATTAAAATTTTAACAGAACAAAGAATGGCCACTCCCATTCTTTGATTAGGAAAATAGGCAGAGCAGCCCTGAAGGCTGCTGGTTGCCCAATTTCATGGCTATTTCTTGATTATATGCTAAACTAGTGGTGGATTGTTATTCATGCCACCCCTTTTTAGACCATATAGCGTAACTTCCTGATGTTGCCATGGCATTTATAAACTGTCATGGCGCTGGTGGGAGTGTGGCAGTGAGGATGACCAGAGGTCACTCTCGTCACTATCTTGGTCTTTGTGGGTTTTAGCCGGCTTTTTTACTGCAGCGTGTTTTATCCACAAGGAATTTCTGACCCTGTGTCTTGTGCCGACCTCCTATCTCATCCTGTGACTAGAAATGCCTTAACCTCCTGGGAATGCAGCCTAGCAGGTCTCAGCCTCATTTTACTTAGCTCCTATTCAAGATGGAGTTGCTCTGGTTCCAATGCCTCTGACACTTTGGAGATTTTGGACACAAAACAACGGGAAAAAGTTGCATAGGAATGTGTTTCAAGTAAAGATAAGAGGCAGGGATGGAGAGGGGATGGGTGGGATGACCAGTGTTCCCTTTTAGTCAACTGCAGCAAATAAACTCTCCTGGCTTTTGTTGTCCTAAAGCAGGGGTCTCCAGTCCCTGAGTGGCAGACTGGCCTCTTAGGAGCCAGGCTGCACAGCCGGAGGAGAGCAGCAGGCCAGCGAGCATTACTACCTGAGCTCCACCTCCTGTCGGGTCAGCATCTCCATCAGATCCTCATAGAAACACAAACAGTATTGTGAACTGCTCCTGCAAGGGATCTAGGTTGTGCACTGCTTATGAGAATCTAGTGCCTGATGATCTGAGGTGGAACAACTTCATCCTGAAACCATCCCTCACACATCCCCTGGTCTGTGAGAAAATTGTCTTCCACAAAACTGGTCCCTGGTGCTAAAAAGGTTGGAGACTGCTGTCCTAAAGCACAGTGACAAAGGTGTGTCCAGGAGCAAACAAAGGAAGCTCTAGAGGTAGAACCTGAGGCACCATCCTGCGGGAGGGAGAGGAAGTTGGAGGTTTTGCAGAAAGTAAGAATCTCCAGAAATGACAGTAGCTTTAAGAGTTCTCTACCAGCCAGCTCTTTAGTCCCTAGCCCCCAGGTCCTCAAGCCCCCTCTTCCTTCCCAACTAGGTAGAAGCACCTTTCTTATTCCCTTTTGATTTGGTGACCTTAGATGGTGACAAGTTGCTTGGAGATCCAGATTTTTCGTGGTGCCTGGGAAAATGAGACATCTTATTCTGCACGTCATATGGAAGTCAACTTCACTTCTGAAGCTATTTTTATACTTATGAAGTTGACTTTCAGACCATAGGATCAAGTTTATAATAAAAGAACAGGACTAGGAATCAGGACCCCTGGTTCCCCTTTCCTGCAGTGACCAGCTAGCTGCTTGCAGTTGGGCAGTTACAATTTCCACTTCCTTCACTGCTCCAGCATCACACTTATTAAAACTGCCCACTCAAAGTTTGTTTATGACTCTTGCAAACCAATTTGAAGAACTGCTTTCCATTCCAAAGATGCCTTAGGAAATCTGGACCTGCTTCCAATGTTCTTCCAGTGATATCTATCACTCTTTGCAAACACCAATAGTCAGGAAAGCAGGATAAACAGAAGCAGCCCTAGTGGGAAGTTCTTAAGTTCCCAATGGTTGATCTTAAAGTCTGGCTAAATTTATGGGCTGAAACCACCATTGATGGAGTATTTCTGGTTGACCTCTCTGCCCTCTTCCCCCTAACCCCTGACCCCCGTTGCCACCCCCATTCTGAGTGGTGAGCTTCTTGGCCCTTCTATTTGCATCTGCAAAGATACCTCCTTCAGGGTAAGAGGCCGTGTTCTTCCTTTAATTTAATCCAATTTAAACCCAAAGGGCCTTTCAAAACACATTTAATAGTTGGAAAGGATCCCTCTCCTTTTAACCTCTGAACTCATTCTCTCTGGGAATTAAGTGATAGTTTGATTCCAGTATGTAGGCTGTTTCTTCTTTAGATCAGTTTTTGAGTAAACATGCCCCTGCAAAATTATTTTCATATTTTAAGAAAACTTATTTCAAGTGTCCAGTCAGACTGATCTCTATTCTGTTCCCTTCATAAACTCCCAACCCAATGCTCTCTAACCCACTAACTTCTCATTTCTCAACAACTAATATTCAAACTGATTCTACTGTTTGTGGAAGGATTTCCCTGAGCCGGCATGGTGGCTCATGCCTGTAATCCCAGCACTTTGGAAGGCCACAGCAGGGATTCCTTGAGCCCAGGGGTTCAAGACCAGCCTGGGCAAGACAGCAAGACCCTCTCTCTACAAAAAATTAAAATATTAGCCACATGTGGTGGCACGCACTTGTGGTTCCAGCTACTCAAGAGGCTGAGGCAGAAGGATGGTTTAGGCCTGGAATGTGAGGCTGCAGGGAGCTATGATCATGCCAGTGCCTTCAGCCTGGGCCATGCAGCAAAATCCTGCTCCACCAAAAAAAGATTAGCCCGACATTCTGAAATTCCCACTTCTTAAAGCTATTTTCCCTAGGCAGTAGCTAAGGCGAGGCCAACTATGCTAGATGAAGCCCATCTGAGCTTCAGGGGAGTCTATCTGAAGTCATCCCTGTCGTTCCCAGGAGCCATTCACAGGGAGGCCGGGCAGCCCTGACAAGCGAGACTTGGAACCAGCAAGACAGGTGCAGAGTGGGGCAGAGGACCAGCATCAAGGTCAAGCAAAGGTGAGCACAGCTTTCTCACTGCCTGGCTGACGGGAGCCTGCCAGCCACGGTCAGAAAAGCAGGCCAGTGAAGTTCTCTTCTGCCACTGAGAGCTCAAGTCTTCTTTCTACTAGGTTTACAAGAGTAATGTCTCCTCATGTACAAGGTCCATGTCCTTGTGAAAAAAAAATGCTTGCCAGTGTTTTACTCTGAAACCTGAGTGTATGATAGAAAGGAGCCAGCACTTCAGACAGCAAAGTGCTGCCAGAGGGAGTGGGAAACTTGGTAGCAAGGAAGAAGCAACACACAGGCACGGACCTTGACTGATAGATGGTCGTTTTGCATATGCCCACCAATGGCACACACCCAGCCGGCTGGGTTATGGTGGGAGGCGATCACAGAGCACTGGAAGTTCATGATGATCTGAACTTCTAGTGACAGTATTTGCCATTTATTTTTCACACTCTCCTCTCTTTCTCTGTCTTTTCACACTCTTTCCCGTGTGTTTCCTATCAACACCACACCACTGTATTCCAGCACAACACTGCTCATGTATCCTAGTACTTTACAGCTTAAATCTTTCATGCTGTCATTTCGTCTTATCTTCACAACCACTCTGACGAGGTAGATGGGTGCTGTTCATTTTATGGGTGAATAAGTTGGGAATCAGGAAGCTTAAAGCTTGTTTCAAGAACTGAGTACACCAGCCAGGTGCCGTGACTCATGCGTGTGATCCGAGCAGTTTGGGAGGCTGAGATGGGCAGATCGCTTGAGCCCAGGAGTTTGAGACCAGCCTAGGTTCAAGTGCAGTGACTATGTGTTTCTCAAGTGAAGAAACTGTGCCTTATGTATATTTCATCCTCTTCACCTAACACTGACCAGACTTTAACATGGGCTTCCCAATAAATACTGAAAGAAACCTGAGCCCCACCTGGCCCTCCATGTCCAGGAACTTACAAGCACAGCGGAGCCGTCTTCTTCCCTCTTCTGGCACATTCCTTCTCTATGCCTAAGAGAGAAAGCCATTTTTATAGTGATCCCGAGAAGTCGGTTCCTTTCCTCCCTAGTGAAAGCCTCTTGGAAACCCTAGTGCAGGCCAAGAATGACTAAGAACACATAAAAAGCATCCCAAGATTTTATTTAAAAGGAGAAAGCCATTCTGGCATTCTGTTGTGCGGTTTAGCGCTACAAGTCCACGACATTCCAACTTGGTTAGCCACAAACAAGTCGTCAACCTTCAGGCAGAAAGAACAGCACGCCTGCCTCCTCGTGTCCATTAAAAGTTTGGCAAATGCACTGACCTAACAGTGGCATTGTCAGAAAGCCGACACTCTAACACTGATTTTCTTTTATTGTAATCATCAAGTCTGAGTGAATTTAAATTCCAGCCCAGAAGGGTGGCCTTGATCTAATTAATGCAGCAGGTAAGATAATAAGCTTTAAAATTCAAGCCAGTAAAACTAAACTCATTCTCCCCTCCACACCCTTCAAACGGACTTCCTCGTCTCAGGTCTATTCTCTACTAGGGTGGAGGATGACATTTTAAACAACCAGAATATGCACTCACTGATAAAAATGCAGAAAAGCATACAAACCTTTAAAGCTACAATCATCCACATGGCAATCCCCAACTACTACTGTGGTGAATTAATTATTTAAAACATAAATGTGACCATCACTGCCTTGTTCAAAAACCTTCAACCTCCCCAACTTTCTACCTACAGGATCAAGCCCAGATTCCACAGTGTCACCCTGTTTCCCACTTGCTATGTACCCACAGAAAGCAACCGGACATTTTACCAACGTGGCGGCTTCCTTCCCTTGGCTGTGTGAGGGTCTCCTTTCCTGGAGAACACCTAGGTAAGTAGCGATCAGGACTCAGCTCGAAGGAGACGCTCCTCAAAACATGGTCAGGATTCACCTCACAGGGCCTGCAGCCACCCACACCAAGGATCGCAGCCTCCACTTGCCTGCAATGCGGCTGATCACTTACAGTGTAATGGGCATCTTTAAATATCTTCCCCTCACTGTTTGCTAACTTGGGAGATGCCATTTACAAATGACAAGGTTCAGAACACGCTACCAAAATATGGAGACTTCGCATTTGAGGACACAGAGAAAGCAGGAAGGTCTCGCGGCCCCTCTCCTGCCCCCTCCCCTGAAGCAGACCATAAAGGAATCCTTCAAACCTTCCTCTGCAAATAGGTCATAAGATGTCAGTACAGAGGAGTTCTCCCTATACTCAGAAAAAAACAATGTCCTTATCCTCAAAGACAAGACACTCTTAAGAGGAAGTGAAACGAACAGGACTTGCTAAGTTCCCCTAGTTTATTACCATTAACTCGCACCCTCTGTCCTCCAACTACACTTATGCACAACGATCGGTAAAAGTACGGTTTTTCCTATTTCTTTGGGTCTTCATTTCTGGAGGCTCTAACGTCACATAAAACTTGTATGAAATATATGTGTATGCTTTTCGCTTGTTGATCTGTCTTTTGTTAGCAATGTCTCAGCCATGAACCTCGTGGTGAGGGAGGAAAAAGATACCAGTTTTCTGTCCTACACTTGCTAAGTGCCTTTAGTCAAGTTACTTAACTTCTTTGCCTTGCTTTGTTTCTCTGAAAAAAAGGAGAGAAGAGTTAACACCTTTCTATGAATGAGAATATGCAAAGCACTTAGAACAATGCCTGCACATGGTAAGGGGCCATATGGATTAGTTATTATTTCTGTAAGTTGGACAATGAGCACAACAATCACAAAAAGTCAAACCTATGCCATATTTATTTTATTTATTTATTTTTATTCTACTTTAAGTTCTGGGATACTTGTGCAGAACCTGCAGGCTTGTATCATGGGTATCCATGCGCCATGGTGGTTTACTGCACCTAAGAATTTGTCACCTAGGTTTTAAGCCCTGCATGCATTAGGTATTTGTCCTAAAGCTCTCCCTCCCAGTTCCGTTTCCCTGACAGGCCCCGGTGTGTGATGCTCCCCTCCCTGTGTCTATGTCTTCTCATTGTTCAACTCCAACTTAACTGCAAGGCAAAGCTGACTCATGAAGTGGCAATGAAAGGCAGAAAATCATGACAAGAGCAAACTCAGAACTAGAAGCGAATATGCTATGGAGAGCTGGCTGCGGGAGGGTGGAGAGGAAACTGCCAATGGTCCCAGGGACTAACAGAAACCCCAGGAGGACTTACAATGGAAAACAGAACATTTTTACTTGTTTATTACTCCTGATGCACAAACAAAATTAGAGCCATGATAGACACGGACAGATGGAGAAAATAATCATGTAAAGACTGAAATTTTCAACTCTAGTCTGGCAGATGTGAAAGCTGTACAGTTCTTTCTATGAGGTGAGATACTAATTAAAAATGTCATATTCGTGAATGTTATGACTAGTGAGTGGGTGATTAACAGATGTCAACTATAAGAGAGACAGGTAGAAACACTCAGAAATGCCGCAAATTCAAATTTATAGACGGAAAGGAAACTTCCAAGAGGTCGAGCACTCCTTTCTTGTAGAAAGAACAAGACGACAAGATTTTTTATTGCATAAGGACCTTAAAAAAAAAAAACTATTAAGTGTGTTAGATCAAGTTCATTCGACAAAAAT
Source organism: Plecturocebus donacophilus (assembly GCA_004027715.1). Lineage (NCBI taxonomy): Eukaryota > Metazoa > Chordata > Mammalia > Primates > Pitheciidae > Plecturocebus > Plecturocebus donacophilus. Next base: position 43,212 of record PVKP010015574.1, on the reverse strand, counting down.
GAAATGGGGAAAAAGGCTACCTACCAGGCAGGTGAGGGTGGTAGGACTGGAGAGATGGCGCTACTCGCTGTTGATTATAAAATATAGAATAAATTACCCTCTCTTTGGCCTGGATTTCAACTTATTTGACATGAATGCACTGCTTTCATGCAGGTTAGTCTCAGAAATGACTCCTTACAAACGTCAGCAGGGAAACCCATCGCACATTTAGAGAAGGAAGTATCTGGGCAGTGACGGGCCCAGTGCATACCCCAAGTGCTGTCTAGAGAAAGCCACAAAAGAGGACACCCAATCAGTAACACTTTTTAATAACCATTTACTGCTTATATGTAATCCAATAACAGATCGAGAGCTACTCATGACATTTCACTCCCCTTAGACGTTCTGGGGCTGTTGGAGAACTGACTCCTACATCGCTCTATTTTCTTGGTCCGTTAGTCCATCCTTCTGCTCACTAAACCTCTGGGTGTCTTCCTTTCTGCTGTAAGTCATCACGCCATCTGGAGTTATGCTTTAAGTCATAGCAATGCTGAGAAGCATTTCCCCAGCTGATCTACAGCGACAACTACAAGCACGGTGCTTCTCACACTCCTTTTCCGTGTTTCATCCTGGTCCGGCCTTCTTTCATTGGTCCTTCTTTATGCTACATTTTACTGAAACTTTTTAGTAAAATGTCACAGGGCCGCAGAAGGATATACAGTCATGTGTCACTTAATGACCTTTTCAGTTATGTGTATGATGGTGGTCCTGTAGGATTATAATGGAACTGAAAAACTATCATCTAGTGATGTCCTGATGATTCTGACCCTGTGTAAATCTAGGAATTTGTGTGTCTGTGCCTTAGTGTTTAACAAAATAGTCTAAAAAGTAAATAAATAAGTAATTTTAAATAAAGGAAACTTATGGGCCAGGGATATGAGAAAGAAAATATTTTTGTGTAGCAGTATTATGTGTTTGTCTTTTAAGCTAAGTATTACTACAAAAGAGTCGTCACTTCTTTAAAAATTCAAAAATTGATAAAGTAAAAGTTACAGAAAGCTCAATTTAATCTATTGAAGGAAAGTTTTTAAAATAAATTTAGAGTAGCTGAAGTGTACAGTATTTATACAATCTACAGTAGTGTACAGTAATGTCCTAAGCCTTCTCAGTCACTCACCACTCACTCACTGACACTCAGAGCAACTCCACTCCTGCAAGCTCCATTCAAAGTAAGTGCCCTATACAGGTGTATTATTTTTATCTTTTATAGTGTATTTTACTGTACTTTTCCTATGCTTAGATACACAAATACTTACCATTGTGTTACAATTGCTCACAGTAGGTTTTATTTTTTTTCTGCAGACACAACCTTCTAGACTCAAGCAATCCTCCAGCCTCAACCTCCTCAGTAGCTGGAACTACAGGAATGCACCACCACTCCCAGCTAATTTTTAATAAGCTTTTAAGAGACAGAGGGTGTGTTCACCACCTGTTGGGGGAGGGGTTTCACTATGTTGCCCAGACTGGTCTTGAACTCCTGGCCTCAAGGGATCCTCCCACCTTGGCCTCCCAAAGTGTTGGGATTACAAGAGTGAGTCATCACTCCTAGCACCTACACTATTCAGTACAATACTGTGGTGTACAGGTTTTCAGCCTAGGAGCAATAGGTTGTACCATATAGCCTACATGTGTAATAGGCTACCCCACCTAAGTCTGTGTGAGTTAACTTTATAATGTTCACACAACAAAATCACCTAATGATGCATTTCTCAGAGCTACCTGTGGCCAAGAGATGTATGACTGTATTGTAATGTACTCAACTGAAGTTTTGTCGTAAAGTAATCCTGTAGCAAAGTTAAGCTGAAACTTGATGTGGAAGATGACCTTAGGTTATTACGCTGAAAACTCCAAGGACCTTGTAAAAGGAGAGATGCGGGGACTGACTAAACCAACTAATTTACTCAGTTTTAACTGATCATTTAAAATGTTCTTGATTCTAATTGGAAATTTACCTCCCTGCAGACGAGCCAGACACTAGACATGGAGACAAGAATGTTCACCAACTTTTAGTGGTACGTTTGTTTTCAGCAAAAATCAGTTTTCTGTTTATGTAAAAAGACTTTCTGCAAAACCCCTTTGGACCATTTCCTACCTGTTATTAATGCTACACAGGTAATTCATAGGACTGGAATTTCTGTTTTATCCATAAAGAATCTGAAAATGGTGACCAGCACTGGTACATGAATTCTGTCTATAATGGGACTCCTGAGAGCCCCGCCAGGATTTCTGAAAACCATCAATCTCTACCTGCCTATCTTATGTCATTTTTTTTTTAACGTAAAAAGTCTCCAGGGCCAGAGAGAAGAGCTTAGCTGATGGAGCTGAGGATTCAGAAATAAGACAGAAATCTGAAAGGGAAACCTCTGGTATTTCTGTTCCCACACAAGAGTTAGGCCAAATAGGGAAGACTACAGGATAACATTATAAGCTTTCTATCAACCTTGGTGCACCTCAAAGGTAAGTTCAGTTCACAAAAGGCAAAGGTAGCTATCTGTCAAACTCTCAGAGAAGACACAGAGCACGACACCCCGTGTCCACTCTCACTCATGCTATTCAATGCGACTTTGGCTTCTTGGGTGATCCTAATGTTTCTTTACCATGATTTCCGGTGGGAAAACAAAAGTCACTGCTTGTTAAGGTGGTAGTTGGTTTAAAAGGGATCCATGGATTCGTAAAAGTTATCTAGATCTAAGTAGTAGAAGCCCTCAGAGGAGAGGGGTGGGGAGTTCTGCAGAATGGAGTGGCTCCCAAAGGGGCTGAGGCTGGGGTTACCCCACTGACTGGGATCTAGCTTGGAAGACACTTGGGAGAGATGCCCGTCTTGTGCCACTGGGTCTGTAAGATGTTCTATACCTGCTGACTTACTGATGCCACCTTTTTATATCTTAGGAGTCAGTTTGCCATCCAGTTCCCTGCCAAGTTTCCTTGGAAGGGCTTTCCTGGCCTATATATTTCCCCTATCTTCCATGAAATCAAAGCCAAGCTTGAGAGGTGAGCTCCTTGACTCTCCCCCAACTCAATCTGAGTCATTGGTGTCACTAGTGAGAGTGCCTGGTGTTTCTTTAAGGTTAGGGAGAGACTTCTGGAACCTGGTTCCTCCTAGCGAAGAAGGACTTGCATTCTCATCCAGCTCTTTGACATTGAAGTGGCAGGATGCCTTGGGGACAGGTATGCCCTCCACAGCAGCGTCAGCATCTGAGAACTCTCCTTCAATTGCTTTCTTCCTCAAAGGGATGGGCTTGGGCTTTTTCAGCTTGCTTCTACTGCTGGGCACAGGCTCTGGACAGGAGTTTCCAGCCTTTGATCAGCTTCTGCAGATGCCCCAAGGGTGATCCCCATGCCACCTTCTGTCGCTGCCTCGTCCTGGAGGGCATCTGGCAGGCTGGAAGGCAGGCCTTGCCTGAGACAGCAGTTACACAGCCATGAGATGCTTTTGTTCCAGGGCTGCCAGGATATCCATGGACTCCATTTCTATTAAAAATGGCCTTACGATAGAAATTTTGCTAAAATCGTTCAGGTTTTTCTTTGAAATCCTTGACTGAGAGAGTCGAAGGCCTGCTGCGGTGCCTCATTTTCTGAAGGTTTAGAACAAGTCTCAGGTGAACATTTTCACCCACTTCTGCTACCAGCTGTCTTCATTTGCTTCTTGTGATTCTAAAATGAAACACAAAAACCGTCTATTAAAGACTTGTCTTTCCGGTGTTGGTAAATATTCTCTCCTACCTGAATCCACACAAACAGACAGCAAGTTATTCCCTCTTTGCTTTTATTAAGTATCTCTGAAGTTCAGCAAGGATAGCAGCCCTGTCTGAAAGAGAACAGCTAGCACAATACCCTAAAACAAATTCTCCTGTCCCAAATTGTGTATGTGCATTATCCAAGTGATGCGATTAACAAGTATACCAAAAGAGTGATTTAGAAAGAAGATAAGTAGAGCAAGTGTCTATATGCTGCAATGCATATTATGTGATGTTAACATTCTGTAGGTTAAAACTGGTCTGGAGAAATCATCAGAAGCCAACACCTTCGGTGTAGGGCTACAGATGCCACTGAGAGCATCCCTAGGCACAGCCCGACAGCTTCAGGGTCAGAACTTTACTCAGGGAACAGATTTGAATCTTTGGATGGTAGAAACACAAGTATCCACAGAACAGAATTTAAATAAACTGTTGCAAAAATAAATAAAAAGACCTACTGTGGCCAACTCAAAATCATATCTCTGTAGACCCGAAAACTAAAAGAACCAAGAAAGCTAATTTCAAAAACCAGATATGAAAATGGCTTTAAAACAAATAGCCTTTATTTTACTAAGACACAATTATAAAATGATAAAGTTATTTTTTTTTTCTTTAGAACCACTGTCTCTAAACCAGGCCAGGAATTTTCTAAATCACTTGTGAAAAATAAAAATCCTTTTTAATTGGGGCCTTACTGGGATAAGTGCTGCAAATGTTAGGAAGTTGTAAATGAGGTATTTTTGTTAAACCAAAGTGATTTTCTGACATAGATACCTGAAGCAATGGTAGCAGAGAAAACTCAGTAAACAGGTATTCATAGTATCTCATGATTTTAAAGGAAATTAAGAGATGATCCTCTAATCCTCACTCCTAATCCGAGTCTAGAATCAGATTCGAGTACCAGGAATATCACTGGAATCGTTTTTTTGCTTTGTTTTGTTTTTCTTTTCTAACATTTTTATTTTTATTGTATGTACCTCATGTTACACTCTACATTGTTCACTAGTCGAGGTGAGATGATATGTGAAATATATAGGAATGTTATTTATAAAATACCCAAAACCTTTCAAGTTTTTGCTCATTAATTTCACCAGATGCTCTGAAATAATTTGCATCCCTGGGCACAAATCTCATTTCTTCCTTCATGACACCCACAATATGTAGCAATTATTAGCAACTCACCTAAGTATGGCAAAAGACGCAAAACAAGAACACAAAAATGGAACGCAAGAGGAAAACAACCCATTTACATGGGGAGTTATAAACAAGCAGAGTCCTGAGAATGAATTCTAGCAGCTAAATTCAATTTTTCTATAAACCAAAGTTGTATTATCTTACCTACAACTCATGTGCAAATGCTTGTGAAACAGGCTTTCTTAGAACAAACCCATTTTGAATCACTCGGCACAGTTCAAAGACAGAAAATTAAGATTTTTGTAGAGAAAAGCCTTTAAAAACCCAAGAGATGTCTTTCACACAAACTAGACAATGATTTTGCAGGTAATGAGCTGTTGATTTGGCTTAATTTTAACACACACCGGACTTGTCACAATAGTGAAGGGAAGAAAAAGACGGACTAACAACAACAATAAAATCACAAATACAACAATATTTTTCAATTTGAGAGCAGGTACTGTTTATTAACCGACCATGGTAGAAAATTAATCATGGTAGACACCTTAGTCCATTCTTCTAATAATCCCATTGATCTGATCCTCCCTGTTGCCAACATCTCCACCTTCTACAACATGGATGGTCTTTTTCTTCATTCCGCTTCGTGAAGAAGATAATTTGAAGGGCCACAGGAAGTTATTTGCTTCTTTGAAGCGTTTTGCAACAGTATAGATCTCATGAATCAGATCCTCCATCCAGATGATGCCATATTTTCCAAGAGATCAAGCAATCAAAGCGTTATCTGTCACAGCAATTAGCTTCTTATTGATTTTGCCATAACCACGTTTGTAGGTTAGTTCACCTACAGACTTCAGATTTGGGTACCCACATGCAATATACGGCTCTACAATCCTCAGCATGTTAATTGAAGCCTTGTTGAGCTTCACAAAGGTTCCACTGAAGATTTGACGAAGACGAAGAAGCTGCAACACCTTTCGGACCTTTGGTCTCACACCATTGACACCTCTGATACTGATGACAAAGGCTGATTTGGGTTCTGTAGGTGCATAGAAGTTGCCAACTTTCCTTGCCACCCTTGCCATTCGAATTTCAGTTCTGTATACCTGCCTATATTCCTTGTGATTGTGCTTCACTTCTTCATAGATAAGCTTCCTCCTTGCCTTTTGAAGCATCTTTGGAGCAAACTTCTTTCTCAGGCACTTGATCTTCAGCTCTGCCAAATTCCTTCGCTTTTTCTTAAGGGTTTCTGACACAGCAAGAACCTTCTTCTTCTCTTCTATCCCCTCCATGGTTCCAGCAAAAATAGAGGAAGCTGTTTCGTTTTTCTTGAGACAGTGTCTGTTACCCAGGCTGGAGTGCAGTGATGTGATCACGGCTTACAGCAGCCTTGACCTCCCAGGCTCAAGTGATCCTCCCACCTCAGTCTCCCAAGTAACTGGGACCACAGGCATGAGCCACATCAGCTAATTTTTATTTTTATTTTTATGTACAGATGGGGTTTTATCATGTCGTTCCGGCTGATATCAGTGGGCTCAAGCTATCTGCCTGCTTCGGTCTCCCAGAGTGCTAGGATTACATGTATAAATCACCATGTCCATCTTGTTTTCATTGTTTTAAGGGGTCTCTCATGCCCCGGGTAGAGGGCAGTGGTGTGATCACAGCTCACTGCAGCCTCAAACTCCTGGGCTTAAGCAATCCTCCCACCTCAACTGCCTGAGTAGCTGGGATTTGGAAGTTTTTTGAAGCACTCACACACCTTTCTGATGAATCTTTTATGATTATTATTGGGTAGTGGTTTATAAATTATACTCCACAGAGATGCTTCAGATACTCTGCAAATGTCCAATTTAAATTTTTTTAATATATGTTTAAATATTATTAATACTATAATGTGTTAAAACTGCTCAAGGCTTTATAACAAGAATTTGGTTTAACATGTTTCAAAAGGATTTTTTAAAAATAGAAATAGTATGGCAAAATCTTGTTAACTGTTGTCCAGGGATTGGTACATGGGAGTTTCCATTGTACTGTGTTCTCTGTTATACAGTCATGAAACTTTTCATAACAAAAAAATTTTAATACTCAACTGTGCTACACACAAAATTTTAACAACAACATTTTAAAGTGTACTAACAATTTTACTGACTTGTGCATATTCCATTATCCCTCTCCATGTGTTTGAACTGTTATAAATGTGTTATTGTTTCTTTGTGCTGCTGAGGTTAGGTAGACAACTAAAAGCAAGCCATCGACACCCTGGGGCTACGGATATCCCTTTGTGTCCATGTTCAATGGGCTCAGTTAAAAGGCAGGCCAGTTGTGTTACACTGAGTCTTGATTATATCGAGGTTTAGATAGTTATCACTCCTTTTAACTTTTGGTGTTTATTGTCAGCTTTTTAGATTCAAACAGGTGGTATAAAATATATCTTTGTCTTTGGTTCCCAGCACACAGCTCCTACAACCCCTGAAACCCCCTGAGTGATCAGAGTGTCTCTTGTGTGCTAATGAATGACTGGGTGCTGGGGGCCCCTTGACAGCTGCAAGAACAGGATGGTCACCAGGAAGACCAAGACAAGATTAGAAGGCTATGACTTCCAGCACCATCCCCCCTCCCTCTAGGGGGGGGAGAACGGGTGGAAATTGAGTTCAATCTCCAAGGCCAGTATGTAATCAATCATGCCTACATGATTAAACCTCTATAAATATCCCTAAAGGACAGGGTCTGGGAGCTTCCAGGTTGGTGAACACATTGACTTGCTCAGAGGGTGGGATCCCCAAAGGGCATGGAAGCTTACCCCTGCCCCATACTCTGGCCTATGTATCCCTTCCATTTGGCCATTTCTGAGTTGTATCCTTCATAATAACCAGTAAACGTAAATATTTTTCTGAGTTCTGTGAGTCATTCTAGCAGCTTTACTGAAACTGAGAAGAGGCGTTATGAGAATCCCCAAATTTATAGCCAGTTGGTCAGAAGTACTGGGACTTCTGGGACTTCAGAATGGGAGGCGGTCTCGTGAGACTGATCCCTTAATTTGTGGGGTCTGCACTAACTAGAGATAGGGTAAGAAATGAGTTGAATTTCTGAAAAGCCAGTTGATGTTGGAGAATTTGAGAACATGCAAAACAGAAAATGTATGATCATATAGTATATGCAGTCAATCATTTACCAAAACATCATTATGTGACACATGACTCTATTTGGTTTTTTAACATAATCACTATAGATTAAATTTCTTTTTTATTACTATTATACTGTAAGTTCTAGGGTATATGTGCAGACTGTGCAGGATTGTCACATAGGTATACACATCCATCCCCTGGTCATCTGTGTTAGGTGTTTCTCCTAATGTTAACCTTCCCCAATCCTCCCATCCCCTGCTATCCCTCCCCTAGGTCCTCCACCCCCAGCAGGCCCCAGAGTGTGATGTTCCCCTCCCTGTGTCCATGTGTCCTAATTGTCCAACACCCACTTATGAATGAGAACATGCAGTGTTTGGTTTACTGTTCTTCTGTCAGTTTGCTTAGAACGATGGTTTCCAGCTTCATCCATGTCCCTGCAAAGGACATGAACTCATCTTTTTTACGGCAACATAGTACTCCATGGTGTATATGTGCCACGTTTTCTTTATCCAGTCTATCATTGATGGGCATTTGGGTTGGTTCCAAGTCTTTGCTATTGTAAATGGTGCCACAATGAATATACATGTGCATGTCTTCATAATAGAATGATTTATATACATGGTCATTAGAGAAATGCAAATCAAAACCACATTGAGATATCTCACGCCAGTTAGAATGGTAATCATTAAAAAATCCAGAGACAACAGATTCTGGAGAGGATGTAGAGAAACAGGAACACTTTTACACTGTTGGTGGGAGTGTAAATTAATTCAACCATTGTGGAAGACAGTGTGGCTATTCCTTAAGGATCTAGAAATAAAAATACCATTTGACCCAGCAATCCCATTACTGGGTATATACCCAAAGGATTATAAATCGTTCTATTTGCATTTTTAACTTCCAGCAAATCAAATCTGTTCACTGCATTAAATTCTAACCCCGGAACTGTGAGGCTCTGCCTGGGAGCTCAGTATCCACCTGCATCCCTAACATTTAAGCTGTCAATCTCCAGTGGCTCCTCTGGACCTACAGAATTGTTAATATCACATCAGATACACTGCAATAGACCTTGTTCTACTTAGCCTTTTCCTAAATAAGTTCTATTTGTATTATTCAAATAATACAAATAGTAGATTCTCCCTCAAGAACCTGAATTAAGACAGGAAGTGGATTTGTGGAAGATAGGTCAGGATAAAATAGAGACAGAAGACCACCCTATCCCAGCAGACAAGCTACAGAGAATAGAGGTACCTGGGGACTTTTCATTGCCTACAAAAACCTCCCGATATCGCCCAGCTTAATTTCCATGAAACTCCCCTTTCTCAATAATGTATATGTATTTGAGCTAGTCTGAGTGGATTTCTGCCCTTTGAAACCAAATATATTCAAACTGAAGTGCACAGAGAACTGAAGTCCTAAGATTCTGAGAGCAACCGAGGAGAGACACATAAACCTGTCTGATGTGACAGGATGGGCATTACAACCACGTTCTATACAATGTCCTCAAGGAGCCCAGATGAGAAAAGCAAACCTGCATATAAGTATAGGATGAGGGACCTACCTGAGCAACCAGCCAACATTTTCTCACATGTGATTGCAATTAACTGCAAACTCAATACAACTCATGGTAGTATAACTGAGCACAAAGCAAACGCAAACTCAGATCTCAACAGATTGAGTGAAATGCACTGAGGGCTTGGATGGACCAGGCAGTTGGGCTACTAAGAGCTCACTGGGATTATCTTACTGAACCCAGATGGCAGTTTTTATTAGTAGGCATACCCAAATCTGTCCACCTCTAGGGCCTGGCTGCTAAAGCATGTGTTAGATATATCTCTTGATGGCCAGAACAGTTTCTTTTACCTGGTCACATAACAGCGAGGGTTGTGAATTCAGTTAGATTCTGAATTCAGTTTTAAGCTCTCATCTTAAAAAAATGGACAGTCTGGGTGCAGTGGTTCATGCCTGTAATCCCAACACATTAGGAGGCTGAGGCAGGCAGTGGCCTGAGGTCGGGAGTTCAAGACTAGCCTGATCAACATGGAAAACTCTGTCTCTACTAAAAATACAAAATTAGCCAGGTGTGGCGGCACAGGCTTGCAATCCCCACTATTCAGGAGGCTGAGGCCAGAGAATTACCTGGACCCGGAGGCAGAGGTTGTGGTGAACTGAGATTGCACCATTGCACTCCAGCAACAACAGCAAAACTCCATCTCAAAACAAAAGAAACACCAAAACAAATGGTGGACAAAAATACATGTCCTTCAATGAATGTGGAACAAGGTAGTGTGTCTGTAAACAGTTAATCTAAGATATTTAGCCTAGAAAACTAAGAAACATTATAGAGCACATAAATTTTTTTCACAGTTCTTACAATTATTTATTTATTACTTTAAATTCTGGGGAACATGTGCAGAATATGCAGATTTGTTACATAGGTATACACATGCCATGGTGGTTTGCTGCATCCATCCCCCCGTCATCTGCATTCGGTGTTTCTCCTAATGTTATTCCTCTCCAAAACCCCCACCCCTGTTATCCCTACCCTAGCCTGCCAACCCACCGACAGGCCCCAGTGTGTGATGTTCCCCTCCCTGTATCCATGTGTTCTCATTGTTCAACACCCAATTATGAGTGAGAACATGTGGTGTTTGGTTTTCTGTTCTGGTGTTAGTTTGCTGAGAACAATGGTTTCCAGCTTCATCCATGTCCCTGCAAAGGACTTGAACTCATCCTTTTTTATGGCTGTATAGTATTCCATGGTGTATATGTGCCACATTTTCTTTATCCAGTCTATCATTCATGGTCATTTGGGTTGGTTCCAAGTCTTTGCGATTGTAAACAGTGCTGCAATAAACATACATGTGCATGTGTCTTTATAATAGTATGATTTATAATCCTTTGGGTATATACCCTGTAATGGGATTGCTGGGTCAAATGGTATTTCTATTTCTAGATCCTTGGGGAATTGCCACACTGACTTCCACAATGGTTGAACTAATTTACACTCCCACCAAGAGTGTAAAAGCATTCCTATTTCTCCACATCCTCTCCAGCATCTGTTGTCTCCAGATTTTTTAATGATCGCCATTCTAACTGGAATGAGATGGTATCTCAATATGGTTTTGATTTGCATTTCTCTAATGACTAGTGATGACAAGCCTTTTTTCATGTCTGTTGGCTGCCTACATGTCTTCTTTTGAAAAGTGTCTGTTCACGTCCTTCACCAACTTTCTGATGGAGTTGTTTGTTTTTTTCTTGTAAATTTGTTTAAGTTCTTTGTAGATTTTGGATATTAGCCCTTTGCCAGATGAGTATATTTCAAAAATGTTTTTCCACTCTGTTGGTTACCAGTTCACTCTAATGATAGTTTCTTTTGCTGTACAGAAGCTCTAAATTTAATTAGATTACATTTGCCTATTTTGGCTTTTGTTGCCATTGCTTTTGGTGTTTTAATCATGAGGTTGTTGCCCATGCCTATGTCCTCAATGGTATTGCCTAAGTTTTCTTCTAGGGTTTTTATGATGCTAGGTCTTATGTTTAAACCTTTAATCCATCTGGAGTTAATTTTTGTATAAGGTGTAAGAAAGGGATCCAGTTTCAGCTTTCTGCACATGGCTAGTCAGTTTTCCCAACACCATTTATTAAACAGGGAATCCTTTTCCCACTGCTTGTTTTTTTCAGGTTTGTCAAGATCAGATGATTGTAGATGTGTGGCATTACTTCTGAGGCCTCTGTTCTGTTCCATTGTTCTATATCTCTGTTTTGGTATTAGTACCATGATGTTTTGATTACTGTAGACTTGTAGTATAGTTTGAAGTCAGGTAGCATGATGCCTCCAGCTTTGTTTTTATTATTTGTTTCTTTGTTTCTTGTTTGTTTGTTTGTTTGTTTGTTTAGAATTGTCTTGGTTATGCAAGCTCTTTTTTGGTTCCATATGAAGTTTAAAGTTTTTATTCAATTCTGTGAAGAAAGTCAATATTTCTTGATGGGGATAGCATTGAATCTATAAATTACTTTGGGCAGTATGGCCATTTTCACAATATTGATTCTTCCTATCCGTGAGCATGGAATGTTTTTCCATCTGCTGTTATTCTCTCTATTTCCTTGGGCAGTAGTTTGTAGTTCTCCTTGAAGAGGTCCTTCGCATTCCTTGTTAGTTGTATTTCTAGGTATTTTATTCTCTTTGTAGCAATTGTGAATGGGAGTTCACTCATGATTTGGCTCTCTGTCTGTTATTGGTGTATAGGAATGCTTGTGATTTTTGCACATTGTTTTTGTATCCTGAAACTTTGTTGAAATTGCTTGTCATCTTAAGGAAATTTTGGGCTGAGATGATGGGGTCTTCTAAATATACAATCATGTCATCTGCAAATAGAGACAATTTAACTTCCTTTTTTCCTAATTGTATGCTTTATTTCTTTTTCTTGCCTGATTGTCCTTGCTAGAACTTCCAATACTATATTGAACAGGAGTGGTGAGATAGAGCATCCTTGCCTTGGGCCAGTTTTCAGAGGGAATGCCTCCAGGTTTTGCCCATTCAGTATGATATTGGCTGTGGGTTTGTCATAAATACCTCTTATTATTTTGGGATACATTCCATCAATACCTAGTTTATTAAGAGTTTTTAGCATAAAAAGCTGTTGAATTTTTTCAAAGGCTTTCTCTGCATCTATTGAGATAATCATGTGTTTTTTGTCTTTGGTTCTGTTTATGTGATGGATTACATTTATAGATTTACATACATTGAACCAGCCTTGCATCCCAGGGATGGAGCCGACTTGGTCGTGATTCTTAAGCTTTTTGATGTGCTGTTGCATTTGGTTTGCCAGTATTTTATTGAGGATTTTCGCATCAATGTTCATCAGAGATATTGGCCTGAAATTTTCTTTTTTATTTGTGTCTTTGCCAGGTTTTGGTATCAGAATGATGTTGGTCTCATAAAATGAGTTAGAGAGGATTGCCTCTTTTTGTGTTGTTGAGAATAGTTTAAGATGGAATGGTACAAGCTCCTCTTTGTACCTCTGGTAGAATTCAGCTGTGAACCCATCTGATCCTGGCCTTTTTTTTGTTGGTAGGCTATTAATTGCTACCTCAGTTTCAGACCTTGTTATTGGTCTATTTAGGGATTCAACTTCTTCCCGGTTTAGTCTTGGGAGGGTGTATGTGTTCTGGAATTCATTCATTTCTTCTAGATTTACTGGTTTGTTTGCATAGAGGTGTTTGTAGTAAGCTCTGATGGTAGTAAGCTCTGTTGGTAGTTAGTATTTCTGTGAGATCAGTGGTGATATCTCCTTTATCATTTTTATTGCATCTATTTGATTCTTCTCTCTTTTCCTCTTTATTAGTCTGGCTAGTGGTCTATCTATTTTGTTATCTTTTCAAAAAACCAGCTCCTTCATTTATCGATTTTTTGAAGGATTTTTTTGTGTCTCTATCTCCTTCAGTTCTACTCTGATCTTAGTTATTGCTTGTCTCCTGCTAGCTTTTGAATTTGATCTTGCTCCTCTAGTTCTTTTAATCAGGATATTAGGGTGTCAATTTTAGATCTTTCCTCGCTTCTCATGTGGGCATTTAGTGCTATAAATTTCCCTCTAGAAACTGCTTTAAATGTGTCCCAGAGATTCTGGTACGTTGTATCTTTGTTCTCATTGGTTTCAAAGAAATTATTTGTTTCTGCCTTAATTTCATTATTTACCCAGTAATCATTTAGGAGCAGGTTTTTCAGTTTCCATGTAGTTGGGCAGTTTCTTAATCCTGAGTTCTAATTTGATTGCACTGTGGTCTGAGAGAGTGTTTTTTATGATTTGTGTTCTTTTGCATTTGCTGAGGAGTATTGCACTTCCAATTATGTTGCCAATTTTAGCATATGTAGGATGTGGTGATGAGAATGATGCATGTTCTGTGGATTTGGGATGGAGAGTTCTGTAGATGTCTATTACATCTGCTTGGTCCAGAGCTGAGTTCAAGTCCTAAATATCCCTGCTAATTTTCTGTCTTGCTGATATGTCTAATATTGAGAGTGGGGTGGTAAAGTCTCCCAGTATTATTGTGTGGGAGTCTAAGTCTCTGTGTAGGTCTCTAAGAACTTCCTTTATGTAGCTGGGTGCTTCTGTATTGGGTGGATAGTTAGCTCTTCTTGTTGCATTGATCCCTTTACCATTATGTAATGTCTCTCCCCTCCCTTTTTTTTAATCTTTGTTGGTTTAAAGCCTGTTTTATTAGAGACTAGAATTGCACTCCCTCCTCTTTTTTTTTTTTTTTTTTGGCTTTTCATTTGTTTGATAAATATTCCTCCATCCCTTTATTTTGAGCCTATGTGTGCCTTTGCATGTAAGATGGGTCTTCTGAACACAGCACGCCAATGGGTCTTGACTCTACCCAATTTACCAGTCTGTGTCTTTAAATTGGGGCATTTAGCCTATTTACATTTAAGGTTAATATTGTTATGTGTGAATTTGATCCTGTCATTATGATGGTAGCTGGTTATTTTGCCCATTAGTCGATGTAGTTTCTTCACAGTGTCAATGGTCTTTACAATTTGGTATGTTTTTGCAGTGGTTGGTACTGGTTTTTTCTTTCAATACTTAGTGCTTCCTGCAGGAGTTATCTTAAGGCAGGCCTGGTGGAGACAAAATCTCTCAGCATTTGCTTGTCTGTAAAGGATTCTGTTTCTTTTTTGCTTATGAAGCTTAGTTTGGTTTGATATGAAATTCTGGGTTGAAAGTTCTTTAAGTATGTTGAATATTGTCCCCCACTCTCTTCTGGTGTGTAGGGTTTCTGCAGATAGATTCACTGTTAGTCTGATGGACTTTCCTTTGTCTGTAACCTGACCTTTTTCTGTGGTTGCCCTTAACAATTTTTCCTTCATTTCAACCTTAGTGAATCTGACAATTATGTGTGTTGGGGTTGCTCTTCTTGAGGAATATCTTTGTGGTGGCCTCTTTATTTCCTGAATTTGAATGTTTGCCTATCCTGCTAGGTTAAGAAAGTTTTCCAGGATGATATCCTGAAGAGTGTTTTTCAATGTTCCGTTTTCCCTGTCACTTTCAGGTACATCAATCAAATGTAGACTTTTTACATAGTCCCATTTCTTGGAGACTTTGTTCCTTTTCATTCTGTTTTCTCTAATCTTGTCGTCATGCTTTAATTTATTAAGTTAATCTTCAACCTCTGATATCCTTCCACTTGATCGATTTGGCCACTGATACTTGTGTATGCTTCTTGAAGTTCTTCTGCTGTATTATTCAACTCCATCAGGTCATTTATGTCTTCTCTAAACTGGTTATTCTAGTTAGCAATTCCTCCAATCTTTTTTCAAGATTCCTAGCTTCCTTGCATTGTGTTAGAGCATGCTCCTTTAGCTTGGAGGAGTTTGTTGTTACCCACATTCTGAGGCCTACTTCTGTGTATTTGTCAAACCCTCTCTCCATCCAGTTTTGTTGTTTTGCTGGCAAGGAGTTGTGATCCTTTGTGAGAATTTCAAGCCAGAGGATCTTAGCTTGCTGGGCACTTTGGGGGTGGGATCTGCTGAGCTAGACCACTTGGTTCTCTGGCTTCAGCTCCCTTTCCAGGGAAGTAAACTGTTCTGTCTCACTGACTATCCAGGAACTACTGGGGTATGAACAAAATACTCTTGCAGTTAACTCTTTGTCTGCCCAAACAGTCATCCAGTTTTGTGCTTGAAACCCTGGGTCCTGGTGGCATAGGCACCTGAGGGAATCTCCTGGTCTGTGGGTAGCAATGACCATGGGAAAAGCATAGTATCTTGGCCATAATGCAGCAATCTTCATGGCACAGTCCCTCATGGCTTCCCGTGGCTAGGGGAGGGAATTCCCCTACCCCTTGCACTTCCTGGGTGAAGCAATGCCCCACCCTGCTTTGGCTCATCCTCTATGGGCTGCACCCACTGTCTAACCAGTCCCAATGAGATGAGCCAGGTACCTCAACGCAGAAATCACCCAGCTTCTGTGTCGATCTCACTGGCGGCTGCAGACTGGAGCTATTCTTATTCAGCCATCTTCAGGAGCATTTTTAACTGTACAATTCCATGGCATTAAGTACCTTCACAATGTTGTCACATTTGCTCTAGTATTCTGATTTTCTGTCTTTTTAAAATATTTTATTTTAAATTCTAAGATATATGTGCAGGACATGCAGGTTTGTTATGTAGGTAAGTGTGTGCCATGAGTGGTTTGCTACACCTACCAACCCATCACCTAGGTATTATGCTCAACATGAATCAGCTATCTATTTTGATGCTCTCCCTCCTTCTGCTCCCCTGAAGATCTCAGTGTATATTGCTCCCCTCCCTGTGTCCATTTGTTGTTATTATTCAGCTCCCACTCATAAGTGAGAACGTACTTGTAAGTGAGCCCATGTGGTATTTGATTTTCTGTTCCTGTGTTAGTTTGTTGAAGATAGTGACTTCCAGCTCTATCCATGTTTCTGCAAAGGATATGATCTCACTTTTTTTAATGGCTGCATAGTATTCCATGGTGTATATGTACATTTTCTTTACCAGTTAAACATTGATGAGCATTTAGGTTGATTCCATATCATTGCTGTTATGAATAGTGCTGCAATGAACATATGTGTACTTGTATCTTTATAATAGAATGATTTATATTCCCTTGGGTATATACCCAGTAATGGGATTGCTGGATCAAATGATATTTCTGATTCTAGGTCTTTGAGATATTGTCACACTGTTTTTCACAATGGTTGAACTAATTTACTTTCCTAACAGTGTAAAAGTATTCCTATTTGTCCACAGCCTCACCAGCATCTGTTGTTTCTTGACTTTTAAATAGCCATTTTGAATGGCTTGAAATGGTATCTCATTGTGGTTTTGATCTGCATTTTTCTAATGATCAGTGATGTTGAGCTTCTTTCTATACATTTGTTGGCTGCATAAATATCTTCTCTTACAAAGAGTCTGTTCATTTTTTTGCCCACTTTTTAACAAGGTGGTTTGTTTGTTAGTAAATTTGTTTACTTTACTTGTGGATGACGGATATCAAACCTTTGTCAGATGGATAAATTGCAAAAATTTTCTCCCATTCTGTAGGTTGTCTCTTCACTTTGACGATAGTTTCTTTTTCTGTGCAGAAGTTCTTTAGTTTAATTCGATCTTATTTGTCAGTTTTTGTTTTTGGTGCAATTGCTTTTGATGTTTTTCTCATGAAATCTTTGTCCATGTCTATGTCCTGAATGGTATTGCCTAGATTTTATTCTAGGGTTTTTATAATTTGGGGTTTTACATTTAAGTCTTTAATCCATCTTGAGTTAATTTTTCTATAATGTGTATGGAATGGGGTTCAGTTTCAATTTTGTGCATATTGCTAGCCAGTTTTGCCAGCACTATTTATGAAATAGGAAATCCTTTCCCATTGCTGGTTTTTGTCAGGTTTGTGGAAGATTAGATGGTTGTAGATGGGTAGTCTTATTTCTGAGTTTTATATTCTGCTCCATTGGTCTATGTGTCCATTTTTGTACTAGTACCATGCTGTTTTGGTAACTGTAGTCTTTTAGTATAGTTTGAAGTCAGGTAGTGTGATGCCTACAGGTTGTTTTTTTATTAAGATCATCTTGGCTACATGGCCTCTTTTTTGTTATTCCATATGAATTTTAAAGTGTTTTTTTCTAATTTTGTGAAGAATGTCCAATAGTAATTTAATGGGAATAGCTTTGACTCTAGAAAGTACTTAGTTCAGTATGTCCATATTCAGGATGTTTATTATTTCTATCCATAAGCATGAAATATCTTTTCCATTTGTGTCCTCTTTGATTTTTTTGAGCAGTGGTTTGTAATTCTCCTTGAAGAGGTCCTTTACTTTCCTTATGAATTGTATTTTAGGTATTTTATTCTGTTTGTAGAAATTATGAATGAGAGTTGATTCATCATCCAGCTCTCTGCTTCTCTGTTATTGGTGAATATGAATGCTTGTGATATTTGCACATTGATTTTGTATCCTGAGATTGCTGAAGTTGCTTATAAGCTTGAGGAAGCTTTTGGACTGAGACAATGGCATTTTCTAGATATAGGATTATGTCATCTGCAAACAGAGACAGTTTGACTTCCTCTCTTTATATTTGAATACCATTTATTTCTTTTTCTTGCATTTATTGCTTTTTCTTGCCCTGGCCAGAACTTCCAATACTATGTTGAATAGAAATGGTGAGAGAGGGCATCCTTTCCTCATGGGGAATGCTTTTAGCTTTTGTCCATCCACTATGTTATTGGGCTGTGGATTTGTAATAAATGGCTCTTATTATTTTGAGGTATGTTCCATCAATATCTAGTTTATTGAGAGTTTTGTGGGGGGGGGTTTTGTTTTCATTTCTGTTTTGTTTTGGAGATGGAGTTTCACTCTTGTTGCCCAGGCTGGAGTGCAATGACACAATCTCAGCTCAGTGCAACCTCCGCCTCCCAGGTTCAAGCAATTCTCCTGGCTCAGCCTACTGAGTAGCTGGGATTACAGGCATGCGCCACCATGCCCAGCTAATTTTGTATTTTTAGTAGAGACGGGGTTTCTCTATGTTGGTCAGGTTGGTCTCAAACTCCCAACCTCAGGTGATCTGCCCGCCTCGGCCTCCCAAATTGCTGGGATTACAGGCATGAGCCACTGCGTGTGGCCTATTGAGAGCTTTTTTTTTTTTCCCTTGAAAAATATATATTTACAGGAACAATCCCCCATTCTCTGGGACTCTTAGAAAAAAAAAGGTCCATTTTGGGGAAGTAAAACAACAGTGGAGACGAGTGTAGCACCGTCCCCCAAATTACCAACCCCCAGGTTCTGAGGCCTGGACTGGGCCAGCACTGACAGGAGGTGAGCCCAGGGGTCTTCTGAACCCACTCTCTCCTGCATAGAATAGAGACAGGACAGGCTTTATGTCCCCCATTCCTCTCTCCCAACTCCAGGGACATTTAAAGGGTCTTTTGTGCCTGCCCACAGGAAATTGGGGGGCTGGTAGGAAGGGAACTGAAAGTATACGTTTGGTATCAAAAATAAACACTTGCGGGGGGAGGTGTCGGAAGATTCCCCCCCAAACCCCTTCCTTCTCACTCACCCCACCAAATATAGGAAGAGAGGATCCCCTCTCCCCTATTGAAAAGTCCCATTTAAAAATAGATTATACTATCAAAATAGCAGGGGGGGAAGAGACAGGGAGACCTGGAGTACTGGCAGGAGGGGCCCCCCAGATGGGGACCACCCCCGAAAAAAACCCTCCATTGGGAGGAAACAGGCAGGACCCCAGGGAGTTTGGCAAACAAAGGAATGGCTTCTGGAGGTGGTGGGGGGCGAACAAAGAGACATTCCTCCCTGGCCAAAAAGTTGTTTGAAAAAAGATAAGCTGTCTGAGAGAAAGGTTGGGGAGGTGGAAATTTCTATTCCAAGGATGTGATTCTTCCTTGGACAAGACTCCCAACCCATTAAATGGTACAAATTCTTCCTGGACCCCTGAGTATGGCCAGGAATAATAAAAACAAAATGAACAAACTCTTCTACCCACATCCCAAAACGGAGACAGGGCTCCCTCATCTCCCCAAGGGCAGGCTGAGAAATGAAGAAAGAAGGGTCCTTCTCAAGCCAGACCCCGATCATCTTGTCTTGGGGAAAAAAGTGGGGAGGTGGGCAGATGTCCTAACCACCCTAAAAGGTTGGGTCAGGCTCCTCCCAGTGGCCTTCAAAAAATAAATAAATAAACCGCCCCCACCATTGAAGTAGGAGACGTGTAAGGGTGGCCACGGGGAACTGACAGAAAAGACAGAAGTTGTGGAAGCTGTGTGTGTTTTCTGTGGAAGAGTTAATGAGAGTTATTCTTGGGAGTAACTCTTCCCAAGGATCCCCACGTTACCACAGTCAGAGCATGAGTCTTTCAGGTGAACTATGCTTGTCCTTGAGATGGCTGGCTGGAAAGATGTTCAGGGGCATGGATGGAGTGACCTCAGAAGGGGTGGTGATGGTGGTGGTAGTCATGGCTTCTGGGGCCATGGGGAGAGCACCACGGGGGTCGAGAGGCCATCCAGGCTGACGGAAGGGATGTGCACTTGGCGCGGCCACTGCACGGAAACTGGAAGGAGAGCTTGGCTGGCCTGCGAGGTGCAACAGGTCTCAGGGTGCTCCAGAAGTGAATGCCGGGAGGCAGCGAGCTGGGTGTCAGGGGTCAATGTATGCGTAGGAAGCAGAGACCGGGTCAGCGCTGGTCCCGGCGCCTGGAGGCCGGAGCCAGATCCCGATCCTGGAGTTCGTTCAGGTCCCGGCCCACCCAGCAGGCTCGGGCTCAGTGGATGCTCTAAGTCCTGGGGCTTCCGGCCTCTCTGCGGCTGGGAGACCTCCAGGCTGGAAGCCACGGGGCCGCCTGCCTGCCCTGCGTTGTCCATACGACCGCTGGCAGCCGGGCTGGCACGCCCTCCTGTGGAGGGACTTCTGGCTCTGCCTTGGTGGTTTTCCGCACAAACCCTCTCTCCCCCACAACTTCCAACTCTTCCTTGGGCCCTTCCACTTTCTCTTCCGGGGGCAAAGGCCACACATTCAGCTCCTCCGATTTCAGCTTTGGGGCCTCGGGCGGGGTCCGGATGACCTGCAGAGGCAAGCCGGCCTCCTCAGCCTCCAAGCAGGCCTCCGAGGGGGCTGGACTGGTGCTCCTGCTCCCCGAGAGGGGCGCCGCCGCTCCTGCAGGAGCTGCGTTGGGGAGCACCACAGCAGGCCGAGGATGAGGGGGTGGCTGCGGCTGCAGGGACTGGATGGTGAAGGTGGAATAGAGGCCGGAGCCTATGTACTCGTTCCGGCTGCTGAGTGCCAAACCGCCTGGGCCTGCCATTCCTGCACCCTTGGGTGTGTGCCTGGCTTTCCCAAGGCAGTGTCCCCCGGGCAGCATGTATAGCAGCAGGGGCCACATTTGCCATGGTGGAGTGAACAGACACCTCCGGCTGGGGCAGGCAGTCCTCAGTGGAGACACTGCCGCCTCAGGATAGGACACAAACTGGTAGACGAACTTCTGGCCGCTCACCTTGCGATGATGTTCTTGTCATAGCAGTACCGCAAGGCCCGGCTGAGCTTGTCGTAATTCATGTTGGTCTTGTTCTTGCGTAGCCCCCACAGCCGGACCACCTCCTTTGCATCCAGCAGCTTGAATTCACCACCATCCCGTGAAGTCCAGGGGATCATGTGGCCATTGCCTTGTTCTCTCAGCAGCTGCAGCAGAAACTTCCACGACGTCACAGATGGGCCCATCGCTGGGGGAGTGCTCCCGCCATCCCAGGGGTACCTGTGTGCAGCGTGGCGGTGGCGTTGGCAATGCTGGTAGCTCTGGGGGGCGGGGGCTCCATACGCAGCCCCATCGCCCCACAGGCCTGGGTTCCAAGGCTGCAGTGGCGGCGGCGATAGCACCTCTATTGAGAGATTTTTTTTTAACATAAATGTTGAATTTTATTGAAGGCCTTTTCTGCAAGTATTGAGATAATGTGGCTTTTGTCTTTAGTTCTGTTTATGTGATGACATGTTTATTGATTTGCATATTTGAACCAGCCTTGCATCTCAGGGATGAAGCTGACTTGATTGTGGTCGATAAGCTTTTTGATGTGCTGCTGGATTCAGTTCGCCAGTATTTTATTGAGGAGTTTGGCATTGCTGTTTATCAGGGATATTAGCTTGAAGTTTTCTTTCTTTCTTGTATATCCACCAAATTTTGGTGTCTGAATAAAGCTGCCTCATAGAATGAGTTAGGGAGGATTCCCTCCTTTCCAATTTTTTGGAATAGTTTCAGTAGAAATGGTACGAGCTCTTTTTTGTGCCTCTGGTAGAATTCAGCTCTTAATTCATTTGGTTCTGGGCTTCTTTTTGTTGGTAGGGTCCTGGGCGGACCCTCCCCGACTGGGCCCCGTGCCTCCCATCCCCGCAGCGCCCTCGCTGCTGGATCAGCCGCCGCCATGAAGAAATTCTTCAGGAGCTCAAGGCAGACATCAAGTTCACGAGCGCGGAACCCGGTGAGAAGCTCACAGACTCTGTAGGGTAAAAGGCCTTCAAAGAGAGCCCACCCAGACAGTCCCTGGGCAGCCCCGCCAGGGACCCATCGATGAGGCGCAGATGGCGGCCGCTGCTGCTCTGACTCGGCGGGAGCAGAAGCAGTCCCGGCCCTGGGGCCCGACGTCACAGGACACCATCCGAAACCAGGTGAGAAAGGAACTTCAAGCCGAAGCCACCGTCAGCGGGAGCCGCGAGGCCCCAGGGGCCAACAGGGTATCGCAGCCCAGAGAGGACGGCTCCGCGCACCTGGCCGTGCCTGGCGTCTGCTTCACCTGTCCGCTCACCTGGGCCACCCCGAGAAAGGACCAGCCGGACGCCTGCATCAAGGGGGCCATTCTCTCACGCTTCTCCACTGACCCAGTGGCCGCCTCCATCATGAAGATCCACACGTTCAGCAAAGCCCGGGACCAGGTGAAGCTGGGCGTGGACACCATCGCCAAGTACCTGGACAACATCCACCTGCAGCCCGAGGAGGAGAAGTGCCGGAAGATCAAGTGCAGAACAAGGTCTTCCAGGAGCACCTTAACTGCCCGGAAGGGCCCCACGAGTTTTTTGAGGCCATTGGGATCCAGAAGGTGATGCTTCCCGTCGCAGATCAGAACCCCGAGGAGCTCTACGTGCCGAGCGAGGCCGCCCTGGCCCAGCCCCAGAGCCTGGAGAGGCACAAGGAGCAGCTGCTGGTCGCGGAGCCCGTGCGCGCCAAGCTGGACCGGCCGCGCTGACTTCCAGCCCTCACCCCCGGCGTCGCATTTCCACTTGCCTGGGGACTTCAACCTCACGGCGGAGGAGATCAAGCAGGAGCAGAGGCTCAGGTCCGAGGCGGTGGAGCGGCTGAGTGTGCTGCGGACCGACGCCAAGCGGGAGAAGGAGGAGCCGCCGGGGCTACGGAAGGGTGCGCCTCCCCGACGGCCGCCTCTGCAGGGGACCTTCTACGCCTGGGAGCGGCTGGAGGCCGAGTACGGGCTCGTCCTGGAGGCACTGCAGAGCTCCTGGCTGCCTTTTGATCTGCTGGCCTTGGGACGGCAGAAGCTGTCAGAGGACGAAAACCCGGCTTTGAAGGGGTGCGGGCTGGTCCCTCTGCCCTGCTGACCTTCTCATGGGACGTGGCCGTGCTGGAGGACATCAAGCCGGACTCCATCCTGAAAGCCAAGCTCCTGTCAGCCATCGAGAAGCTCCCGTGAAATAAAAGCAGCGTTGGCCTCAGCCCTGTGGGTCTGTCTCATGCCCTCCCTGTCCCTGTCCCCACCGCTCCAGGGCCTCCAAGCCATCTCTGGAAATACTTGCTCTTCCCCGTAGGCACGGGAAAGTTGCCGGCCAGCTGTGGAGCCATGGAACCGGGCCCCGTGGCAGATCCCACAGTCTCCAAGGGAGAGGCCTGGGGACACCACCAAATCGAAGCCCTCCCTAGCTGCGATAACTGTGTCGTGAAGCCCCTGGGCAGACACACGGGCATCTCCCTGGGCAGAAGAGCAGACCTGTGGCACAGGTCCTGTTCCCGCGTGCCGTGGGTGGCAGCAGCTGCACCCGACGCTGGTGCTGGTCTGTGGATGTGGGTGAGGACAGCAGGAGGGGACGCTGGCCTTCTGGCACAGACCCGCAGTTACTAAATTATGAACCCAAATAAACAACAAAAACGAACAAAAAACATTCTGCCTCAATCTCAGTACTTCTTATTGGTCTATTCAGAAATCTGATTTCTTCCTGGTTCAGTTTTGGGACAGTGTATGTGTCTGGGAATTTATCCATTTCTCCTCGATTCTCTAGTTTATTTGCAGAGGTGTTTATAGTATGCTCTGATGGTTGCTTGTTTTTCTGTCAGGTCAGTGGTGACATCCCTTTATCTTTTTATTATGCTTATTTGATTCTTCTCTCTTTTCTTTTTTATTAATCTAGCTAGTGGTCTATTTATTTTATTAAGTTTTTCAAAGCTCCTGGATTTATTAATTTTTCGAAGGATGTTTTGTTTCCCTATCTCTTTCAGTTCTGCTCTGAGCTTGGTTATGTCTTGTCTTCCGCTAGCTTTCGGGTTTGTTTGCTCTTGGTTCTCTAGTTCTTTTCATTGTGATGCCAGGGTGCTGATTTGAGATCTTTCTACCTTTCTGATGTGGGCATTTAGTGCTATAAATTTCCCTCTTAGCAGTTTCAGCTGTGTCACAGAGATTCTGGTATGCTGTCTCTTTGTTCTCACTGGTTTCAAAGAACTTCTTGATTTCTGCCTTAATTTCATGATTTACCCAGGAGTCATTCAGGATGAGGTTGTTCAATTTCTATGTATTTGTGTGCTTTTGAGTGAGTTTCTCATGTGCATTCTAATTTGATTGTGCTGCAGTTTGAGAGACTGTTTGTTATGATTTCCGTTCTTTTGAATTTGCTAAGGATGTTTTACTTTCAATTATGTTATCGATTTCGTAATAAGTGCCATGTGGTGCTGAAAGGAATGCACATTCTGTTGCTTTTGGGTGGATAGTTCTGTAGAAATCTATCAGATTTTCTGTAGAAATCTATCACTTGTTCCAGAGCTGAGTTAAAGTTCTGAATATGCTTGCTAATTTTCCGTCTTGATGATATGTCTAATATTGACATTGCAGCTTCCTCAGACCACACAAGCCCCAGATGCCACCTGGACAATGCTGAAGAGGACAATGCAGAAGGCTAAGGAAATCCTACTCAGGATTTGTTTATTTTTATTTTTTCACTTTACACTCTATCAAGCCATCTTCTAATCTACATTTTTCTGCCCTATAACTTAAACTAACATCCCCTTCACAGCTTCTAACAATGCAACTGTTTAACTAAGAGAAATTAACATACCCCCAGTGAAGTTCCTCATTAATGGCATTCAGTAAACCGAAATGCCCAGTAACACTACAGGTGAGACACAAAAGATTCACAGCTATACTTAGAGCTTTACAGTCGGCCATCGTCATCCTAGCTATAGCCAGTGTTGCAGTGGCATCTATTGCTGAGTCAGTACAGCTGGCTGCTTTTGTAGACAATCTGGCAAAGAATGTGTGAAATTAACTTCTCCTACAGCAAGGTGTAGATCAAAAGATTCTTACACAACTGCATGCCCTCGAGGCTGCTGTGGAATATGTGGGGAAGTGACAAGACGCACTGGCATTCCGACAGCAACTAAGCTGTGACTGGGAACATAAACATATTTGTGTCACTTCTCTACCATGGAATCAGTCAGTACTTGGTTGGGATGAGGTGAAACAATATCTATTGAGAACCTTTCAAGACAGTTTAACAGCAGACATAAAGCAACTTAAAACTAAAATTCTAAAATCCCTTCACACTGTAGATCCACACACCCAATAAATAGCCATATGAAAAGGTGTGCAAGATCATCTCTCCTGGTTAGACTTCCATTCCTAGGAGTTATTCTTTAACTAGAAAGAATGATGCTAATTGTACTCATAATTGTCTTATGTTATTTGTTAATCCTAGGATGCAAAGCCAGAATAAAATCAAGGACCGCCTCGCCTGACAGACCCATAGCTAAATGAATCAGTGGCCGCAAACAACAAAGCCTGATATTGTTGAAAAAGAAGGAAGAAGTGTTGATACTCACTTGGGGTGGCTGGCAAAATATTAAAGATATATTAGGAAAAGTTATAGATTAGTCCCAAACCTTTTGGAAGGCCAAAATGTTTTATTGGGACATGCTGAAGATGGCCCGTCTGTTAAGTTAGGGAGAATAAGAAGCTTTCCCAGTTTAAGCATGTTTACTCCACATCCCTTTGTCTCTACTGTAACTCTTTACTCATGTAGACTTTGTGCTGGATGTCCCTCTCGGGGAGAACAAAGGGGGATTATCCATTAATAGTGTTTACTCTGGGCCCAGAACCTAAAGCTTTTATCCTTCTTATAAACACTCTTTTAACCATGTTAATTATCCATAAGTGTGCTAACTTAGAACCTCTGTTATGAAATCTCTGACTGAATAAATGTAACAATGGAGAGGGAGTCTTTGTCCTCTGAAAGCAGTCAACGGCCACCCCTAGCCCTTGTATTACTGTAATGGTGTGAGAGTGCATCATTCATCTGTCATTGAGCAAGATCAGCAGGCCAGATGTCCTCAGGTGATGGTAAATGTCTCAAGCTTCCACTGGGAAAGTTGTTTTCTTTCACAGATGTGTCAATCAGGATAAGTGCTTTTCCTGGGAACACTTAAGGTGGGTGTATAAAATGGTGTCCCAGTATGCCTGGGTGGAGAAAGGTCTTTCTGCAAAGAGGAAGAAAGGCTAGACCTGAGCCTTCAGGATGCCCTGGGATCAGTGTGAGTATTGGTGAGACAAGATGGTACTGGGCTGGAAAACAGGTAGGCTAGGGTAGGACCAGCTTCTCTAACACCCTCCAGTATATCCCATGAGGTGAGACAAGATAAGCTCCTGTGAGTGGTCCCAGAATAGTAGGAAAGCCAAATATTCAGCTCCATTATTTTTCCCTCTAAAAAAAATAACAGTGGTTACTGGAGAATACTCTGTGTGTGGCACTATGCACTTTTGGGAGAGCAGCAACTTTGTCAAAGTGAAATCATTCCTCTTACACTTCAAGTGTGGCTTCTCTCAGTCTGTAGTTCAAGATGTCATCTCAGACTCACTCCCAGGTTCTGAGATCTTCCAGAAGGTATTCTATTCTGTGAATAACTGTTAGTTGAATTTCTGTGGAAGCTAGTAGAGTGGGATAATTTCTATTCTACCATCTCGCTGACATCACCCTCTCTGGTAAAAAAATATCCTTAAAGAAGCATATTTAAACACATTATTATACACTATACAGCTTGGTAAACACTTAAATTTACTGAATTAATACAAGTAACAACACATCTTTTAAGTAGCATTCTTAGATTTATCTTTCAACATGTGTCTATAAAGACCTCACTATATACGCTACATACATTAGATCCACTCAGTAAAATTAAACTTTTTGCCATAGACTGTTTCTAACTTAAAATGCAATGGTAAGAAACACCTTTAAATATATATGTGTATATATATATATATATATATATATATATATATATATATATATATGCTTGGCTGGCAGTGGTGAGGTGGCTCATGCCTGTAATCTCAGCACTTTGGGAGGCCGAGATGGTGCGGATCATCTGAGATTAGAAATTTGAGACCAGCCTGGCCATAATGGTGAAAACCCATCACTACTAAAAATACAAAAATTAGCCAGGTGTGGGGGCAGGCACCTGTAGTCCCAGCTACTCAGGAGGCGAAGGCAGGGGAATTTCTTGAACCCAGGAGACAGAGATTGCAGCTAGCTGAGGTCACACCACTGCACTCCAGCCTACGCAACAGGGTGAGACTCTGTCTCAAAAAAAATGCTTAAACACTTTACACATATATGATAGCTTATTAAACACTTAAATTCCTTGAATTAATCCAGTTAACAACATATGTTTTAAGTGACATTATCAGTTTTATCTTCTTAACATGTGCCTGCAAACCTAGTGAGTAGGTGTATGTAATGAAACATTAGATGCACTCTCTAATATAACGGTCTTCACAACACAGATTTTTAAATGCATGATTTTAAAAATCTATAAATAAGCATGTTTAAGGACTCTATTACATACTTTACAATTTGGTAAACACTTGCAATTAATTAATTAATACGTTCACTGAATTAACACTGTTATCAACTCATCAGTAACATTTTTAGAATCATCTTTTAAGCATGCGCTTATAAACATTTCATTACATACATCACATTCACTCACTGTTATAACAACTCTCAGAACAAAGCTTTTAAAATGTGTGGAAAGAGGCCAGATATGGTGGGTTACACCTGTAATCCCAGTACATCAGGAGGCCAAGGCGGGCAGATCACCTGAGGACAGGAGTTTGAGACCAGCCTGGCAAACATGGAAAAACCCCATCTCTACTGAAAGTACAGAAACACTTAGCCGGGCCTGGTGGCATCCACCTGTAGTTCCAGTTACTCAGGAGGCAAAGGAGGTTTCAGTGAGCCAAGATTGCACCATTGCACTCCAGCCTGGGTGGCAGAGCGAGGCTCTATCTCAAATAAATAAATAAACAAATATATAAACAAAATAAAATGTGTGGTAAAAAAATCTTTTAAGAACCATGTTTAAACACTTTATTACATACACTTCAGTTTGATAATACTTGCATTCACTGATTTAGCATAGTCACAAACTCATTTTATCAATGACATACTTAAATCAGTTTTTAGGCATGTGTCTACTATTTCCTACATAGTATTACATCACTGAAATAACACTCTTCATTACAAAGCTTTTAAAATTAATAACAAAAGCATCTTTTTAAAAAGTCATGTTTAAACACATTATTGCATACTTTGTAATGTGGTAAGTACTTGCATTCAATGAATTAACATGTTACCGACTCATCAGTAAATGACATAATTAGAATGATCTTTAATGTGTGTGTCTACCACCTCGTACTACCTATCCACTTACCAAAAGAACATTCTTCACAACAAAGATTTTAAGATGTATAGTAAGGAACTTCTTTAAAGAAACATATTTAAACATTTTATTATACATTTGCAATTGGGTAAACACTTGAAATCACTAAAATAATACATTTACAAATTCATTTTATCAGCAACCTCTTAGAAATATCTTTTAAGTGTGTGTCTACGAACACACACTTAAAAGTGTTTAAAAGTACGTAACACCTTACTACATATGTTACTAATATAACACCCTTCACAGTAAAGCTTTCAAAACTCATGAGGGCACTGACATCAGCACAAAGGCTGAGTAGAAGCAAGGTGGTTTCAGTTTCTGATCCACAGAAAATCTTAAATACACAGCACCAACATTATCACCAACAATATCACAGAACTCAAACATACAAATGAGGTAGCTACTGAAGTAATGGAGAAGTGAAAAAATCCATGCAGATAACAACAGAATAAAACTTTTACGTTCATGACATCTTAGCACAAATCTGCCAGATACCAAGTGTGCAGAAAATTTTTCACCTATTAAAGCTTACTAGATCAAAAAAAATAAGAACATTAAAGAAGACAACCAGTTTTCCCATCGTTTTGGGATCCTGGGCAGAAGACCTGCTCCTGCCACAACCCACAAGTAGTACAGCCAGTGCCTTAAGGGAGAAAAATTCCTGAGGACACCCAGAAACAAGAATAGATGCCACTAGCATCCCCAGCCTGGGAAGTTTAGTATTTAGCCAAAGTAGATGCCAAATGACAATGGCTGTTCAGTGACACCATGCTGTAGGAACTATGTTCCGTGGGATCTCAGACCACAAATCCCTAGCTAGCCTTGCCAAGCTTCCCTAGTATCCCCTTTGGAAATTCCCTCAGCTGGCCCCAGAAGGGCTCTGAATGGTTGTTAGAGTTGAGGCAAACCTGAGATTAAGGCGCCATCTAGTGCTAAAAAGGAGGTAGTGACCTGGCAAAAAGGATATTCAAGGTAAATTGCAAACAATCTCTAACACACCCCCCAAAAAATAAGCCGGATGGAAAAGATTGAATGTATAATTAATCCTTTAATGCAGAGACATAGATGTATATTCATAAGAAAAAACAGCAAACATGAAAGCCGTAATCTCCCTAATTGGACAAAGCAAGAAGCCAGTGGCCAACACTAACTACACAGGGATTGGTAGGCTCCCTTATGAAGAATCCAAATTAGTATTTACTCAGTGATATAC
Organism: Plecturocebus donacophilus; assembly: GCA_004027715.1. Lineage (NCBI taxonomy): Eukaryota > Metazoa > Chordata > Mammalia > Primates > Pitheciidae > Plecturocebus > Plecturocebus donacophilus. Next base: position 13,462 of record PVKP010015574.1, on the reverse strand, counting down.
AAAATAATACAGAAAAGCAATTCAGAAACTCATCAGAGAAATTGAAGGAAAAAGATCGAAAGTTGTGAAATTCATGAAAGTGGGCGGAAAGTGTCTTGCTCCTCCTTTTTTCTAGGATGCACTATATGTGACTGTGAATTTCAAGGACATTTGTTTGCCATTTGTTGATTTTTTGGGGAAGTCAATTTCTAACTTCTTTTACTGATAAATGAAGGAAAGTATTGCACCTTTGAAATACAGCAAATGAATTGAGTTTGTAATTTAAATTTTTTTTCCTGCCAAAAAGAAAAGGAGTCAATTTAGCAAGAATATATAACAATGATAAATAACTATAAACTCAAAATGGGAGCACCCAAATACATAAACCAAACATTAATAGATCTAAAGAGAGAAAAACTGCAATACATTAATAGCAGGTGACTTCAACACTCTACTCTGAGGAATGAACAGATAATTCTGACATAAAATCAGCAACAACCACAAAATTGAAGTTAAACTACACACCTGACCAAACGAGCCTAACTGACATTTACAGAACATTTCACCCTATTGCTTCAGAATACATGTTATTCTCATCAGCATGTGAAACATTCTTCAGGCCTATATGTTAGGCTACAAAATAATCCTCAACAAATACAAAAAACGTAAAAATTATATCAAAAAATTTTTAGGGGATCCAAGATGGCCGAATAGCTCTGGAGTGCAGTTCCCATCAAGAACAGTGCAGAGGGTGAGTGCCCACGGCATTTCCAAATAAGTTTTCACTGATCACAGACCAGGAGATTCCCGGGCCAAAAAGCACCATGAGATTTCAGCACAGCGGTTTCAGCTGGTGCCCGCTGGGTGCAAAGAAACTCACGAAAGTCTGGGCAGCTGTTTCAACTGGCACCTGGAGCACCTGGGAGACAGAGCCACCCATTCAACTGAAAGGGAGGAGGCTTAGACAGGGAGTCAGACTATCTGGCTCAGCAGGTACCACCCCCACAAAACAAGCAATCTGAAACTCTCTGGATTGAGAGTTTCTCAGCAAGCGCAGCTGGATCCAGGACGGTCCAGCTCAGTGAGGGAAGGGCATCTACCACTACTGATAGTCCGCCACTACCGAGGCAGTTCACACAGCAGCTGGGTAGAGCCAGCAGCAGATCAGCAACACGTCTGCTGGCAGACTGTGACTAGACTACTCCATGTGGGCAGGGCATCTATAAAGAAAGGCAGCAGCACCACAGGAACTTATAAATAAAGCTGACCTTCCTAGGACAGAGCACCTGGGAAAAGAGGCGGTTATGAGTTCAGCTGCAGCAGACTTAAAGGTACCTGCCCAGTAGCTCTGCATGGAACAGCGGAGCTCCCAGCACAGCACTTGAGCTCCTATAAGGGACAGAATGTCTCCTCAAGCAGCTCCCTGACCCCTGTATACCCAAAGAGACACCTCATAAAGGGGAGATCAGGCTGACATTTGCTGGATGACCACTCAGAGACCCCATCTGAAAGTCACCAACTACAAAGACCACAGGTAGGTAAAGCCACTAAGATGGGAAGAAACCAGTGCAAAAAGGATGAAAACACCAAAAACCAGAACGCTTCTCCTCCTCCAAGAGATCAAAACTCCTCAACAGCTGGTGATCAAAGATGCATGGAGAATGAATCTGATGAACTGACAGAAACAGGCTTCAGAAGATGGTTAATAACAAACTTCTCAGAGCTAAAAGAGCATGTGCTAACCCAATGCAAAGAAACTAAGAACCTAGAAAAAAGGCTAGATGAGATCCTAACTAGGATAAACAGCTTAGAAAAGACTATAAATGACTTGATGGAGCTGAAAAACACAGCACGAGAACTTTCTGAAGCATACACAAGTTTCAATAGCCAAATCGACCAAGCAGAAGAAAGGATATCAGAGATAAAATGAGAAGGCAAGAATAGAGAAAAAAGAGTGAAAAGAAATGAACAAAGCCTCCAAGAAATATGAGCTGATATGAAAAGACCTAATCTATATTTGATAGGTGTACCTGAACGTGATGGAGAGAATGAATCCAAGCTGGAAAACACTCTTCAGGATATTATCCAGGAGAACTTCCCCAATCTAGCAAGGCAGGCCAACATTCAAATCCAGGAAATACACAGAACTCTACAAAGATATTCCTCAAGAAGAGCAACCTCAAGGCACATAATCGTCAGATTCACCAGAGTTGAAATGAAGGAAAAAAATGCTAAGGGCAGCCAGAGAGAAAGGTCGGGTTACCCACAAAGGGAAGCCCATCAGACTCACAGTAGATCTCTCTGCAGAAACCCTACAAGCCAGAAGAGAGTGGGGGCCAATATTCAACATCCTTAAAGAAAAGAACTTTCAATGTAGAATTTCATATCCAGCCAAACTAAACTTCATAAGTGAAGGAAAAAGAAAATCCTTTACCACCAAGCAAGTACTCAGAGATTTCATCACCATGAGGCCTGCCTTACAAGAACTCCTGAAAGAAGCACTAAACAAGGAAAGGAACAACCAGTACCAGCCACGTAAAGACCATCAACACAATGAAGAATATGTGTCACCTAATGGGCAAAACATCCAGCTAGCATAAAATGGCAGGATGAAATTCACACATAACAATATTAACCTTAAATGTAAATGGACTAAATGCCCCGATCAAAAGATACAGACTAGCAAACTGGATAAAAAGTCAAAACGCATCTGTGTGCTGTATTCAGGAAACCCATCTCACATGCAAGGACACACATAGGCTAAAAATAAAGCGATGGAGGAAGATTTATCAAGGAAATGGAGAGCAAAAAAAAAAGTAGGAGTTGCAATCCTAGTCTCTGATAAAATGGACTTTAAACCAACAAAGATCAAAAGAGACAAAGAAGGGCATTACATAATGGTAAAAGGATCAATGCATCGAGAAGAACTAATGATTCTAAATATATATGCACCCAATACAGAAGCACCAAGGTTCATAAAGCAAGTTCTTAATGACCTACAAAGAGACTTAGATTCTCACACAAGACTAGTGGGAGACTTTAACACTCCATTGTCAATATTAGAGAGATCAATGAGACAGAAAATTAACAAGGATATACAAGACTTGAACTCAGATCTGGACCAAGTGGACCTAATAGACATCTACAGAAATCTCCACCCCAAATCCACAGAATATACATTCTTCTCAGCACTACATGGCAACTACTCTAAAATTTGACCACATAATTGGAAGTAAATCATTCTCAGCAAAAGTAAAAAACGGAAATCATAACAGTCTCTCAGATCACAGTGCAATCAAATTAAAACTCGGAATTAAGAAACTAACTCAGAACCGCACAGCTTCATGGAAACTGAAAAACTGGCTCTTGAATGCTGACTGGATAAACAATGAAATGAAGGCAGAAATAAAGATGTTCTTCAAAACCAATGAGAATGAAGACACAACATACCAGAATCTCTGGGATACATTTAAAGCAGTGTCTACAGGGAAATTTATACCAATAAATGACCACCAGAGAAGCGAGGAAAGATCTAAAGTCAACATGCTATTGTCAAAATTCAAAGAGCTAAAGGAGCAAGATCAAAAAAAAATCAAAACCTAGCAGAAGACAAGAAATAACTAAGATCAGAGCAGAACTGAAGGAGACAGAGACACACACAAAAAAGAACCCTTCAAAAAATCAATAAATCCAGGAGCTGTTTTTTTAAAGAGATCAACAAAGTAGACAGTCCACTAGCCAGATTAATAAAAAAGAAAAGGGAGAAGAATCAAATAGATGCAATAAAAAGTGATAAAGAGGATATCACCACTGACTCCACAGAAATACAAACTACAATCAGAGATTACTAAAAACAATTCTATGCACATAAACCAGTAAACCTGAAAGAAATGGATAAATTCCTGGACATTTGCACCCTCCCAAGCCTAAACCAAGAAGAAGTTGAAACCTTGAACAGACCAATAACAAAGGCTGAAGTTGAGGCAGCAATTAATAGCCTACCAACCAAAAAACGTCTGAGTCTAGATGGATTCACAGCTGAATTCTATCAGACGTACGAAGAGGAGCTGGTACCATTCCTTCTGAAACTATTCAAAATGATCCAAAAACAGGGAATCCTTCCCAAATCATTTTATGAAACCAACATCATCCCAATACCAAAACCTGGCAGAGACTCAGCAAGAAAAGAAAACTTCAGACCAATATCCATGATGAACATAGAGGCAAAGATCTTCAATAAAATACTGGCAAACTGATTGCAACAGCACATCAAAAAGCTTATCCATCATGATCAAGTAGGCTTCATTCCAGAGATGCAAGGCTGGTTCAATATACACAAATCTATAAACATAATCCATCACATAAACAGACCCAAAGGCAAAAACCACATGATTATCTCAATAGATGCAGAGAAGGCCTTCAACAAAATTCAGCAGGGCTTTATGCTAAAAACTCTCAATAAACTAGGTATCAAAGGAACATATCTCAAAACAATAAAAGCTATTTACTACAAACCTACAGCCAACATCATACTGAATGGGAAAAACTGGAAGCATTCCCTTTGAAATTTGGCACTAGACAAAGATGCCCTCTCTCACTACTCCTATTCAATATAGTATTGGAAGTTCTAGCCAGAGCAATTAGGTAAAATAAACAAATAAATAAAGGGTACTAAATTAGGAAAAGAGGAAGTCAAATTGTCTCTATTTGCAGATGACGTGATTGCATATTTAGAAGACCCTATCATCTCAGCCCAAAATCTCCTGAAACTGATAAGCATCTTCAGCAAAGTCTCAGGATACAAAATCAATGTGCAGAAATCACAAGCATTTCTATTAACCAATAACAGAGAGCCAAATCATGAGCGAACTCCCATTCAAAATTGCTGCAAAGAGAATAAAATACCTAGGAATACAGCTAACAAAGGATATAAAGGACCTCTTCGAGGAGAACTGCAAACCAATGCTCAAGGAAATAAGAGAGGACAAAAACAAATGGAGAAACATTCCATGCTCATGATTAGGAAGAATCAATATTGTGAAAATGACCATACTGCCCAAAGTAATTTATATATTCTATGCTATCCCCATCAAGCTACCAATGACCTTCTTCATAGAACTGCGAAAAACCACCTTAAACTTCTTATGGAACCAAAAGAGAGCCCGCATAGCCAAGACAATATTAAGCAAAAAGAACAAAGCTGGAGGCCTCATGCTACCTGGTTTCAAATAATACTACAAAGCTACAGTAATCAAAACAGCATGGTACTGGTATCAAAACAGAGATATAGATCAATGGAACAGAACAGACCATCTACAACCATCAGATCTTTGACAAACCTCACAAAAACAAGCAATGGGGAAAGGATTCCCTGTTTAATAAAAAGTGTTGGGAAAACTGGCTTGCCATGTGCAGAAAGCAGAAACTGGATCGCTTCCTGACACCTTACACTAAAATTAACTCCAGATGGATTAAAGACTTAAACATAAGACCCAACACCATAAAAACCCTAGAAGAAAACCTAGGCAAAACCATTCAGGATATAGGCATAGGCAAGGACTTCACGACTAAAACACCAAAAGCATTGGCAACAAAAGCCAAAATAGACAAATGGGATCTAATTAAACTCCAGAGCTTTTGTACAGCAAAAGAAACAGCCATTAGAGTGAACCAGCAACCAACAGAATGGGAAAAAAGTTTTGAAATCTACCCATTTGACAAAGGGCTAATATCCAGAATCTACAAAGAACTAAAACAGATTTACAAGAAAAAAACAAACCCATCCAAAAGTGAGAAAAGGATATGAACAGACACTTTTCAAAAGAAGACATATATGAAGCTAACAGACATATGAAAAAATGCTCATCATCACTGATTATTAGAGAAATGCAAATCAAAACCACATTGAGATACCACCTCACGCCAGTTAGAATGGCAATCATTAAAAAATCTGGAGACAACAGATGCTGGAGAGAATGTGGAGGAATAGGAACACTTTTACACTGTTAATGGGAGTAAACTAATTCAAGCATTGTGGAAGAGAGTGTGGTGCTTCCTTGAGGACCTAGAAATAGAAATCACATTTGACCCAGCAATCCCATTACTGGATATATATATCCAAAGGATTATACATCATTCTATTATAAAGACACCTGCATACATATGTTCATAGCAGCACTGTTTACAATAGCATAGACCTAGAACCAACCCAAATGCCTGTCGATAATAGACTGGACAGGGAAAATGTGGCACATATACACCATGGAATACCAAGCAGCCATAAAAAATAATGAGTTCATGTTCTTTGTAGGGACATGGATGCACCTGGAAACTATCATTCTCAACAAACTGACACAAGAGCAGATAATCAAACACCACATGTTCTCACTCATAGGCGTGTGCTGAACAATGAGAACACATGGACACAGGGAGGGGAGCATCATACACTGGGGTCTGTTTGGGGGGGGCCAAGGGAGGGACAGCATAGGGGTGGGGAGGTAGGGAAGGGATAACATGGGAGAAATGTCAGATATAGGTGATGGGGGCATGGAGGCAGCAAACCACATTGCCCTGTGTGTACCTATGCAACAATCCTGCATGATCTGCGCATGTACCCTAGAACCTAAAATAAATTAATTAAAAAATTAAAAATTTTTAAAAATTAACAAAAGAAAATTTTTTTAACTACGAGAGAACAACTAGACATCAATAACAAGAGGAACCTTGGGAACTATGCAAACACATGGAAATTAAACAACAAAGTATAGAAACATATGGAAATTGAATACTGTGGTTCAGTAAAGAAATTTTTTAAAAATTTGGAAACAAAAATAGAAACATAATATGCAAAAAATTATGGAATACAAGAAAAGCAGTGGTAAGACAGAATTTTATAGCAATAAGTGCCTACATTTTTTAAAAATGGAAAAGTTTTATATAAACAACCTAACAATACACTAAAGAAACTAGAAAAGCAAAAACAAATTAAATTCAGATTTAGTAGAAGGAGGCTGGGCGTGGTGGCTCATGCCTGTAATCCAAGTACTTTGGAGGCCAAGGTGGGTGGATCACCTGAGGTCGGAAGTTCAAGACCAGCCTGACCAACATGGTGAAACCCCATCTTTAAAAAAAAGAAAGAAAAAAAATTAGTAGAAGGAAAGAAATAATAAAGATCAGAGGAAAAATCGATAAAATTGAGACAAAGGAGGTATACAAATGATCAATGAGACAAAAAGTTGAGGATTTGAACAGATAAGCAAAATAGACAAATCTTTAGCTGGACTAAAAAAAGATAGAGGACCCCCAAAAATGAAAAATGAGACATAACAACTGATATCCTATAAACACAAATAAGTATTAGAAACTATTATGAACAGCTATATCCCCACAAATTGGAAAATCTGTAAGAAGTGATTAAATTCCTGGACACAAACAAATGACCAAGATTGATCCATGAAGAAATAGAAAACATGAAAAAAAAAAAAAAAGTAAGAGTAATGAGATTTAAGACATAATAAAAGGTCCCCCATCAATAAAAAGCTAAGGATCTGGCGCTGAATTCCAACAAATGCTTCAAAGAGAACTGATAATTCCATTCAAATTCTTTAAATAATTAAAAAGAAGGGAATACTTCCAAACACATTCTATGAGATAGCATTTGCCTGATACTAAACCCAGATAAGGATATAACAACAACAAACTATAGGCAGGACAATATCTTCAATAAACATAGACAAAATACTAGAAAATCCTCACTCAGCAATTCATATCAAAAAGATCATTCACCATGATGAAATGAGATTCATTCCAGGGATGCAACCGTGATTCAACATACATGAATCAATAAAATTTCATATATCACATTAACAGAACCAAAACAAAAACCGTGATATGATTTCAATAGATGTTTAAAAAGCATTCAATAAAATTCAACTTTATAGTAAAACATTCAACAAACTGTGTAGAGAAGAAATGTACTTCAATGAAATAAAGGCTAAATATTACAAACCCACATCTAACTGCAAACTGAATGACAAAAGTTGAAACCATTTTCTCTTAAGATTTGGAATAAAACAAGGATGCCCGCTTTTACCACTTTTATTCAGTGTAATACTAGAAGTCCTATCCAGACCAAGACAGAAAGAGAAAGAGAGAGAGAAAGAAAGGAAGGAAGGAAGGAAGGAAGGAAGGAAGGAAGGAAGGAAGGAAGGAAGGAAGGAAGGAAGGAAGGAAATCTAAATTGTAAAGCAAGAAGTCAAATTATCCTTGTTATCAAACAACATGATCTTATATTAGAAAACACTAACTATTCTACCAAAACATTGGTTAGAACTGAGAAATCAATTTAGTAAAGTTAGGGATACAAAATCAACACATAAAAATCAGTAGCATTTATATATGCCAACAGTGAATACTCTTAATTAAAAGAAATAAGCTGGGCATGGTGGCTTACCCCTATAATCCCAGCACATTTGGAAGTCGAGGTGGCCAGATGGTTTTAAAAAATATTTTAAAAGACCATCTTTAAACAATTTATTACATACATTATGGTTTGCTTGCCATGTACACTCACTGAATTCATGTTGTTAATGTCAGTTTTTAGGAAAATTTGTAGAATGACATTTTAAATGTGTCTACGAACACTTTGTTACATACATAATATGCATTACCTAACATAACAATTCACAGCAAAGCATGTAACATGTATAAGAAAAAGTTTTTATTAAGGAAATATGTTTAAACATACACTTTAAACCTTGGTAAACACTTTAATTGATTGAAATAATACTATTAACAATGCAGCTTATAAGTAACAGTCTTAAAATTATCTTTTAAACATAGGTGTAGTCACATTTCATATATTACATTGATTCACTGAAGTAACACTCTTTTTAACAACACCTATAAGCCACATGCTACAAAATGTCTTTTAAAGAAGTACATTTAAGATGTCACTACAGATATTGTAACTTGGTAACCACTTACAATGAGTGGATTAGTAAGTAATATTGTTAGCTTTATTAAATGTGTCTATGAAGTCTTTATACATAGAAGTATTCACTAATATAATACGACTGACAATGAAGCCTTACATGTAAAGAACATCTTTTAAATAAATAACTTTAAATACTTTATTACATACATCAGAGTATAGAGTCAAACTAAAATAATAAATCAAAAATTTCAGAGTTTAGTTAGAAATGAACTTATTCAAGTATAAAGGTTAAGAATCAGCCAAACATAGCAGCTTATGCCTGTAATCCCAACACTTTGAGAGACCAGGGTGGGTGGATTGTCTGAGCTCAGAAGTTCAAGACCAGCCTGGGCAACATAGCAAGATGCTATCTCAACAAAAAATACAGGAATTATCCTGGCATAGTGGCTCAGGCCTGTGGCCTTGGAAGCCTGAGGTGGGAGGATCACTTAAGCCTGGGAGGCAAAGGTCATGCCACTGCACTCCAACCTGTGTGACACAGTAAGACCCTGTCTCGAAGAAAGGTTAAAGATGGCCACCCAGGAGCATGGACTCAAGTTGCCGTGAATATACATTCTGATTAGCAGGCCTTACAAGCGAATTTTTTTTGTAAGAAGTGGCAGGGGGTTGGGTGTGGTGGCTTACACCTGTAATCCCAGGACTTTCAGAGGCCGAGGCAGGCAGATCACGAGGTCAAGAGATTGAGACTATTCTGGCCAACATGGTGAAACCTCATCTCTACTAAAAATACAAAAATGTGTGGGCATGGTGGCATGCACCTGTAGTCCCATTGGAAGTCTGGGTCAGGAGAATCACTTGAACCTGGCAGGTGGAAGTTGCAGTGAGCCATGATCATACCACTGCACTTCAGCCTGGTGACAGAGTGAGACTTTGTCTAAAAAAAAAAAAAGGTGGCACATTTGAGGTAGTGGTTTATGCCTATAAATCCACTACTTTGAGAGGCCAAGGTGAGAGAATTGCTTGAGGACAGGCATTCATAACCAGCCCTAGCAACATAGTGAGACCCCATCTCTACAAAAATAATGATTAGGGCTAAAATCTCATAGCAGGTGTTCTACAATTTTCTTCTGAAACATAATTTTGCTCTCCCAAGTTCTTCATTTCTACCAAAGATAAATCTTAGTAAAACAAATTTATTTGCAAAATAAGTTTTATAGTCTTATTATACTTGGTCTGATTACTTGCATAAAGTACAGCAAGAATAGTGATCCACCTATGTATAGGCTCTCTTAAGTTGGTTTTGCTGGTACTTTTTCATAAGGAGTATCAGGTTAGACTTTTAAAAGCCTCTTGGGGATAGAAAGCCAAGCCAAGGACTCACCATCAGACTGTGTCTGCAATGCCTATATGAATTGGGTAAGCTCTTCTTAATGTCCCAAAATATTTTGAGGTTCATGGACCTCTCAGAAAGTAACATTTTTACTTACCATAAGGTCACAAAATTTGTCTGTGCACACTATATAGGCAAAGTATTGGGCTAGTCTTTCCAAGGGATCTTTTATCAATTTGATAAAACCAATCTCAACTCCTTAAAGCAGTCTGGTCATATCTAAAAATATGACTTTCCAGTCCAAGGTTTGGTAAAATTATCAGTGTCTCTAATGTGTCCCCTTATAAAATAAAACACATTATTGATGAACTTATGCAAATAAGTGCATTGTTATAAGTTAAAAATAGTTTCCAAATTCTGGAAAAATCAGTTAAAGAGAAACATAAATGTTTCAGTTTTGCTCACAAAAGTATACTTTACTCAATTTCTGTGAGCTATAAATAGCTCAAAATTTTTAAAAAAAATCTTGACTCTAGAAAACAAAATGTCTTATTTGCAAAAATGTACCCAAGTCATGTATACTAAAAGGCATTTGAGTTACTTTCTGTTTTTCTGATAAGACGTTTTAAGTTAAGCACTTACTTTTTCTTTAAGCCAATTAATAAGAGCTCTTTCATATATTTTAGTGGTAAAATATACACATGACACATATAGACATACAGACTAACAGGCAGGAGATTTTATAGCTTTATTAAATTCTTCAGTTTCCATTTTTCAAATGATTTCTCCTCCCACTTTAAACTACCAAGCCCTAAACAATTGTTAGCTAGGCAATCCTAAATTGCACTTCTAAAAGGATGGTTCCCTAAGTAAAAATTTACATCCCAAAGGCATGCAACTGTGAGACACGAAGAACTAGGTAAAGGCTCAGTCAAAACAAGATTGACAGGGAAAGTATCTTACACATAGGTAAGGTTTGTTATGTAAACATTAAGCAAAATCTTTCCCATCTTTAAAGTTTCTAGTGCTTTGAATGCAGGAGAAAGATGCCTTTACAGATGGAAAGTTTCCTTATAGATGTAAATTTATTTTACAAAGAGTTTGAAATAATCAGGTAAACTCCAGACAGTCACATTTTGGAAACCAATGTAATTAGAGAGGTGGTCTTTTCAACTTAACCTTTTTTTTTATTAGATTGTTGACTTCAGGGTGGATCCCCTTAATGAATAAGGCAAAGAAAGCATTATCTATGCCTAAACTTGGCATATATGGCTCTGAAAAAGCAGCTAGCCTACTTGTGAATTTATCTTTTATAAACACTGTATCCAGCTTTAAAAAAAAAAAAAAAAAAAAAAAAAAGGTAACTTTTCTAGTAACTCATCAAAACCAACAAACCTTAACTAAGGTCATGACTTAACCAAGAAAGGATGAACTAGAAATCTCCAAAGAGGTGAAAAACAATCCTCTCAAGATCCACAGTCAAACCAGAGGCAGCTAGAGGAAAGAAGTCTCACTAGCTACAAATGGAGTAGGACCCGTATTTCTGTCCAGCTGTGTTTCCTGGGATCTCAGCTTCCCAGCTGAGTGCTTATACATGAAGACCCAAAAGCCTGGTGTGCCCCACAGATGGAAAGAGACAGGAAATCAAAGATATTCCTGGAAGAAAAGAGTTTTTAAAGGTGAATTATTCCTTTAGAAATACACTTTCCCATAATTTAGGTGTCCCTTTTGAAGGACCAAAAAAACCCTTTGGGAAGAATTTTGGTCAATCAAGAAGAAAGTTTTGATTTATCAATTGAACTTGTTACAGGTAGTTAAATAGGCATGAGTGGGGCAGGAAAAGGCTTTTCTCCCCCTACCTACTAAGAATGTCATATGATGGTTCAACAATCATCACACTGCTCCTCTGAAAATGGTAACTCAGCAGATGGTGCCAGGGTGCCAGGGAAAGTCAATCTCCTGATGATCCACAGCTGTTAACATTAAAGTGTTAATTGACTGCAGATGCCAGGGAGAAGCAACTTCCTAAGCAGGTGCATTAAGAGACAAGATGATGAAGTATGACCTCTGGGGAAACTCCACCAGAAAAGGGATGAAGGCCTTAGATGTGAATGCGTACAACTTTCTAAACACACTGCGCATGCTCAATTCTCAAGGGTAAGGAGGGCATTGCATGTGGCAGCCTACCTTAAGGGAAGAATCATGGGAAAGAGGTGAGCCTATAAAGTCCGAGCTTCAAGGTTACACACAGCACTTGTTCTTCAAGTCACCCACTTGGGTCTCTTCCAACTGTTCCATCTTTTCTTTTCTATTCTAAAGACTTTTTAAATAAACTTCCAGTCCTCCTCTGAAACTCACCTCAGGCTCTTTTGCCTTATGACCCTCAGATGAATTCTTTCTTCTGAGGAGGCAAGAACTGAAGTTGCTGCAGACCTGTGTGGATTCAATACCAATAACTCGGACACCTTCCACTAGTGACAAACTGAGTTTCAGAATCTGGCCAGTTTTAAAGGTTACTTTTGGGGGAGCCTTTTATTAGACTTTTAAGCTACAAAGCTTTCACTTTCTCCTTTGGAAAAAATTGGTTTTCTCCTTGGCCAAATTTTAAATATAAGATTTGCAAGCTCTAACAAGTAAGGCAAACGAAACCTTAACCTCAGAGAAAAGTGAAAATCACAAATCTTCAGTCCCCAGAATCTCTAGAAAATAATAAACAAAACTTCTACCTTAAAACCTTAAAGTAGATCTTCAATTTCAGCCTTATCTAGTGTGGAACTGGATTTGAATAAAGTCTGAATCTCAAACCAAAAATCAGAGAGGCTCACAATCCAAAAGGAGACTCCAAAGAGACCAGGGGAGGCTCAGCAAGGTGGGTAAATAAACATGTGTTTGTGCTGGTACCCAGGTCTTGATTGTTGGTGAAATGGAGGAATCTCTGGAAGTTCACTTTGGACCCTCTTGTGGTTACCAAAATGTTAACCTAAAATAATCAAGAATGTTTCTTTGTTCAAGTTATTTTTTTCAAGAGAGTTTATTCAAGCACAAAGATTAAGGATAGTCACCCTAGGGTATAGATTGAATGATTCAACTTGAATGGTTTCAAATTTGAATCATAATTTGTATGACACAAATGATCCCCTCCAATTAGCAATAGCTACAAGGAAATTTTTAAGGAAAAAAGAAGAGGCAGCTCCCAAATTGTTTACCAAAAATAACAT